>BJCM01152811.1:0-17470 GCA_018326385.1 Flaveria bidentis | reverse complement strand
ACCACGAGGGGTGTTCAATAAATCCGATATCCGAAACTATCTGAAATCTAATCCGTATCCGAATCCGAATAAATCGATCCGAATGCTTATTCGGATATTCGGATCGGATCTCATCCGAATCCGAATTCCTTATTCGGATATTGGATCGGATTTCGGATTTCACAATTTTTTTAGTTGGGTTATTCGGATTTTTCGGATATCCGAATAATCTGAATAAGACTTAAACTATATTTCTAGCCTAATACTCATTACTGAACTATTTATTATGTTTCAAATCAATACACAAGAATATTTACACATTCTAGTAATAATCTTAAATAATTATGCAATAATCGACTATTATTCTAAACTTATAAGGATAGATTTTAAATGAGTCCTATGGGGGAACTTAATTTCTTTCTAGGAATTCAAGTGAAGCAAGTTGAAAATGACATCTTCATAAGTCAGTCAAAGTATGTACAAGACATACTTAAGAGGTTCAAAATGACTGATTGTAAGATTGCTAAGACTCCCATAGCCAGAAACCACTCCCTTGGACCTGATCTTGAGGGGGAGTGTGTGGATGAACATCACTTCAAGGCTATCATTGGGTCTCTTACGTATCTTACCACTAGCAGGCCTGATATCATATTTGCCACATGTATTTGTGAAAGATATCAAGCCAACCCCAAGATGTCACAACTGGTCACTGTCAAAAGAATTCTAAGATATCTCAAAGGTGCTCCAACTCTTAGTCTTTGGTATCCAAAGAATTCTGACTTTAATTTGTATGCTTATACAGATAGTGACTATGGTGGCTGCAATATGACTGCAAAGTTTACATTAGGGGGATGTCAATTCCTTGGTGGAAGAATTGTCTCATGGTAATGCAAGAAGCAATCATGTGTCTCTGCATCAATTGCTAAAGCGGAATACATTGCTGCTGCAAGCTATCGTGCTCAAGTGATCTAGATTAAGAATCAAATGTTAGATTATGGATTCAACTTCAAGGAGACTTTTATCCACATAGACAACAACAATGCTATCTCTAACACATAGAACCCTGTGCATCACTCAAGTACAAAACACAACAAAATCCGGTATCATTTGATTAGAGATAATTTTGAGAAAGGATTAATCAAACTAGTCAAAGTTAACACAAATGAACAATATGTTGATCTGTTCACCAAAGCTTTTGATGAACAGAGATTCAAATATCTTGTATCAGCTATTGGGATGATTAACTTTGAGTAGATTTTATTTAAAACTTAATCATATAATTTTTTTCAAAAAGTTGTGTGCTTTTAAGTTGTCTATATTTATCTACCTTCATAAGCCCTTGTTTGGTTTGGATGTCAAATTTCTTTTAGAAGACATTCTTTACATTTTTTAAAATTTCTCTTCAGAAGATATGATTTTACCTTCAGAAGAAATTTAAGTCTTTAAAACAAACAACTATCACAACAGATATATCTTCGGAAGAAATTTTCAAAATATCTTCCAAAGCTTAAACTCTTTTCTATGTACTTGTATGTTTTAAAGGACATTTATCTTCCGAAAGAAATTAACTCTCGGAAGCTTTTAAATCTTTCGAAGGTTAATCTATTCCGAAGAAAAATTTTCTAAACTCTTTGGAATCTCTTCCGAAGTCATTTTTGCTTCGGGATCTTTCTCATCAAAACTTCCGAAGTCAAATTACCTTTGGAAGATTTACGACTTCCAAGAAAACTATTTTTTGGGCAAAAAGCAAACTACTTTTTCAGAGGTGGGACCAATATACGAATTTCAAAGTTTATCATCTTTCATTAACTTTATCTGAGATCCATTTCATATATATACCCAACGGTTACCCCTCTTTCTCTATCTTCTTCATTGTTCCCAAACCTAAATTACCCAAAATTCTCTCAAACCGCCTTTGTTCTTCACCTGCTTCTCCTCTAAGTTTTCTAAGATGGCCAACCTCGACCGCAGAAATGATTCAAATTTCTCCATGAAATTTCACAGGCAACATAATCAGGTTGCTCTGTTGCACTTTGAGAAAGATCCTATTTTCTCATAAGTTTGTCACTTTTTGGATCTGTCCAACTATTCCACCTCCCTTACCATTAATCATCCATTCTATGAAGATTATCTACTTGATTTTTGAAAGACCTGTCAAGAGGTCATTATAGATGGGGAGAAGGCACTATTTGCTATAGTGTAGGGAGGGCAATCTTCATCACTCTAGCTATCATCAACACCCACCTTCAGCTGGATGATGAGGAAGGTGAATTGTCCTTTCCCAAAGAAGATGTTAACCATTCCTTTGAGCATATGGGCTTTGAGGGAGATTTCTCTGTCAAGACCTTAAGGAAAGGGAAGGTCTCCTCCCAATGGAAGTACTTACTTTATGTGGTCATCCACAACTTGTCCAACAAGCATGGGGGCTGGGACTATATTCCTGAAGCTCTCACCTTCATAGTTCAAAGGATGGTTCAAGGGGTGAAGTTCAGGTACTCTCAGTTTGTTTACATAAATTTACTTGCAAACTTGGACTCCTTAGAGTATTATATATTTCCTAGATATGATCAACACATTCTTAACTGTGAAACGGGCTCACAGTTATAGGAAACATGTAATATTCTTAAAATGTGACAGATGAAGCCTGATATCTTTAAAATTTTGAAGAAGCCAACTATTGGCTTCTCTGGGATAGAAACAACCCTCGCCCCAAAATGTTAGAGCTCATTTCTCAAGGTGACAACCTAACAACACAAGTTAGTGTTGAACCCACACCTTCTACCTCTCAACCACCCAAACAGCCACAAATCATCCTCACCTATCAAAGAAAATCCATACAAACCCCTGCATAAGCTATTCATTTTATGCAGTGCCCCATATCACTACCCATATAGGAAGAAGTTGTAGCACCCGGTTATTATTTTTTTAGAAGACTCAATTAAAAGAATAAAAGAAAGAAAAAGGAAGAAAATATATTTTACCCAAGTCAAGGGGTAAAAAGTGTCAAAAGGAAAAAAGTTACAAAAGTTGGTATAAAGTGGGCATGGCATCCCACTCCCTTCTCCCCCATACTCATACTATTAGGTTAGTGAGAGAGAGGAAATGGAAAAAGGTAGAAAACTTTCAAGATCTTGAAAAACAAGGAGAAAGAGACGAATTCAAGTGGGTTTCTAGGTGAAACTTGAAGCAAAAGGGTTTGAAGGAAGCCTTACCCGAAGAGGCTGCTAAGGTGAGTTCTAGAACCCCTGTTTTACACGTTTTAACATATTTTTGGGGATAGAAATGCATATGAAAATGTTGTGTTGTGTTGGGTGTTGTACTTATATGTAAGTGTTTGTGTGTATGCTTGTGTGCGATTCGGGTGGGGTTCGTGTTCGGCAAGGCTATGCTTGAATGATGATGCAACTAGGTTTCTAAGGCTTAGGATGGATGGTTTAAGCTTAAAGCAGGTTAGAGAGGGGTTGGGGACTGCAATCTGATGTTTAGGTATGAATGAGGCTGCTCATGCGCCTGAGAGTTCCCTCATGCAACTGGAGGTCATGCAGCTGAAAGCCACGTGATTGGAGGTCATGCGACTGAAAGTCATGCGACTGGAGGTCATACGACTGAAGGTCATGCGACTAGAGGTCATGAGGTTGAAAGTCATGCGACTGAAGGTCATGCGACTGAGGATTCATATGCCCTATAGTGCACATGCGTCTGGAAGCACTCCATACGCCTAAGTGTTCTTCATACGCCCTATAGTTTCCATGCGCCTGGAAGTTGTCCATGCCCCTATGTGTTCCCCATGCGCCTGAAAGGTCACACGCCCTAATAGTGCCTATACGTCTAAAGGACTTAGTTTATTTTCTGATTTTTGGGAAAAAGTGTAAAGTAGGCTTTAACTTAGGATGTTCCCAGGGGCTAAGTAAGTTGACTTTTAGGAGTCGTAGATGATGTGATAGGCACGTATGATGTAGCATGGAAGATGTATGATTGATGCTTATGCATGATGGTATGTATGATGGTTCCTTGTATGGTGAGGTTTGTATGTTCAAGTTGATGTTCCTTATTATGTATGATTATTTTCCCGTGGCTTTACATTGAATGTTAATAAACGAAATGATAAGAATTATGTAACGTAAAGCGGAAGATAACGAAAAGAGGAACGTAATGAAAGAATGCATGCATTAATTAATGAACATAAGAAAGTCTTGCAAGCAATGTATGGAGGTTCACACCCAATGAAGGGTGTTAGCTCAACTGTGTGTGGGTTAGCTACCCCAAAAGGATGCACACTAGGGTCCAATCCTTGTGATTGACCATATGTATGGGATCCTTGTTGCTTGCCCTAGGTAGTGGAGTCGGCTTCGTGCACAATATTCGAGGTCTATGAAAGACCTCAGGCCCCGTAGCGAGCTTCATGCACAATGTTCGAGGTTTAGCATATGGCATTGATCCGGAATGAAAGAGAAAAGATAAGTGATGAATGTACTTGCTCTAGGTACTGGAGTCAGCTTCGTGCATAATGTTCGAGGCCTATGAAAGACCTCAGACCCAGTAACCAGTTTCGTGCACAATGTTCGGGGTATTGTACATGTCATCAAAAGTAATAAACGTACGAATGAAAGTAAGAAGTTATGTATGAAAATGAATGAAAGTAACGAAAGAAAATGATAATGACGTACGCCGAATGAACGAAAGTTAACGAATGAATGATGAAGATAATAATGATATTATCTATGTGTATGTATGATGTATGATCACGCACGATTGTAAAGAACGGTGTTTAACGAAAGTAACGTCTGTTTTATTTTAAAACTAGAACTCACTCAGCAACGCTGACTTTTATGTGTTTCCAGTTGGCAGATAAGGTTGCTGAGGATGGCATGGGGCAGCTACTTGGCTCATTTTTGGATGTCATTCCCTTGTATAGTGTTTTTGCATTATAAAGTGAACAAACGATGTTTTGTAACGAATGTTGTATTAATTTGCAAAAGCATTTATAATGAAATGAAATGGATGTTTAAATGTTTCCGCTGCAATATTTTATTTAAGTTAATGTAAATACGTGCTTTTTGTGCGATGAATGGCCAGTTGTAAGCGTCTCGGGAACGGGGCCTTGCAGAAGTGGAACTAGAGCTCCCACTTCTCCTGAAGAGGAAACCACTCCCATCTTATCACGAATTAGTGTTGAGGTTCCTCATGCTCAGCCTAATGAGCTCATTAGCCCAACTACCTCTAGCCTTCACTCTAAGTCTCAATACTCAAGTGAACAACCTTCATGGAAAAGCTACCATCCCCAGCCTCTAGATTTCAACCAACCAAACCCAAAACTTGAATTCAGTGATGATGAAGACATGGGATTCAGTGAGTACCATGACTCTCTCTTATTTTCCCCTACTCGAAGAGAAATAAGTGCTCCTACCTCTCCCCTGTCTAGCCCACATCATCTACCTACAACTGAGGTGGATCTCCCTACCCTGTTCAGGAGGTTGATATGGAAGAGGCTCTCACTTCTGCAAGTGATTACATCATTAAGACCTCAACCATGGCAACTCAGCTTATTAACATCCATCTAAAGTTGTTAGTGAGCAGAGGAAGACCAGCAACCCAGAACATGATGTTGGTGGTGAGACTAAGGACTTTGATCCAATTATTATCATCTCCCAATGAATCTTCTAATGAAGAAAAGGGGAATCTGAGACTACCTTACAAAATAGGGTCAATGATCAGTAACTTGAGACATCTTATCTCAATGAGAAACTAGTTGGGAGACCTTTAAGAATACCTCTCCAGGAACACAAGAACCTATGGATGTGATTGACCTAACTCCTAGCTCACCTATGTAAGAGGGTGATGCTACCAAACGGGGGAGGAAGTCATAAAAATCACAGAACCTAGGAGTTCTTCATAAAGTATGGACTTTGAGGAATCACCATTCTCACTTGCAATTGTCCATACTTAGCAACTTCCTCAAGTTCACATTGATATGGACTCTCTAGACTCTCTCATTCAAAGTCTTTTTGAGGAAGGTATTCCAAGAGCTATGTCATCCCCACCTCAAGGAACTTCCAACTACATAATTAGGTGGAGGTATGATGCTGACCAAAGAGCCCTTATTCTTCAAAGAGTTTAAGGGCATCAAGAGGTTTTCAAGTTTTAGACCTTGAACTACTATGAAGATCTTGATCTTATCAACATGCCACTTGCCAACCCAAGTCAATCTAGGAAAGCTAGTAGACAAGCTCAAAGGATTTAAGACAGGATTAATAAAGAGTTTAGCCTAAGAAAGAGACAAAGGAAATCAAGTAATGTCATTGGTCAACTTGATGTTGAGGCGGACCTTGAGATTAGCTTCAAAAGGAAAACCTTGACTAAAGGCCTAGTGATAGAGCCTGAGAGCCCTGTCATACCAACAACTGATCCCTTGATGAGATACCTACCGGTAAGGTGTATCTCAATCTCTCTCTAGCCAGAGCTTGGATACTACACCAAGCAATGAAGGTGAAAGCTCTCTCCATCTTGTGTTACCAAGATCTGTGGATGATAAAAGAAAAAGGATGCTTACCCCTGAGGGGATTAAGGAGGACAAAAGAGAGAGGAAGAGGAAGCTAAGGGGAGATAGTTCCACTGGGTCTTCAGGTTTTATAGAACCTACAATCAGGGTTGCCCTCAGACCAAACACTCAGAATGATGAGTTGAGGGCAGTTAGGATCAACTACTTACGGACCAAGAACTATGACATTGATGAGATAATATCTCTCCCCTTAGAGCAACTAAATGAACTAGCTGACATGGAAATGTCAAGGGAAAGGAAGGAGGCAGAGGATGCAAGATTGCTTCTTCAGATCAAAGAAGAAGGAAGACTGAAAAGATTATACAAACATGCTCCTACCCTCTTCTCAATTCAAGAAAGCCATGTGCAAGAGACTGTGGCAACTCCTGAACCTTAGGTGGACAAATAAACTGATAGGTAAAATATGATCAGCTACTTGAGTCCCATAGGTCTCTACCAAGCATCTACACTTCTTTACTTGTCCTTTGACTACATTGAGTTTGAGTATCTCAAACAGCTTGAACATCAAGTACTCAAAGAACAAAAGGCAACTAAAAGAAAGATGAGGGAAAAGGCGGCAAAGTCAAGAGCCATCATCCAAAGAAGTATAAAGAAGTCTGTTGTGTATGGATTCTCTAGAAGGAGTATTGGTCCTATGTCTCTATCTATAATGGATGAGCATAGAAGTGTGATCAAGCAAAAGATCAACAGAGCAGAGCTTATTGACTTACACTCCCCACCAAGTCGAGCTCCTCCTGAAGTTGAAGTTAAGGTTGAATAATTTGAGACAACACAACCTAGACCTCAAGCTGAATCTTAACAACCTTCAGCTTCTGATCCACAACAGCAGTGTAAACCTTCATCTCCTTCTGAACCTCTATGGGAGATAGACCCAACTGAGAAAGACAAGACTAAACAACAAGATGTTGAAGGCTAGTCTTCTTAGTTAAAGATTTCAAAGAGGAAGAAAAGGATGGCTTCTAGACTAAATTCCAAAAAGAAAAAGAAGTCAGAGTCATCCACTTCGAGGCCACATGATGAATCAGATCATTTTGAGAAGGTGCATGAAAAGGCTGCTCCACCAACTCTAATTGAAGTAGTTCCTCAGGCATCAGGAAGACCCATCTTATCATGGACTTACACTACTAATCTAGAGAGATAGCATGTGATCAGATATCAAGGTATTGAAGATGTCTACACATTGCAAGACATGTTCAAACTACATTTGCATGATCTCTTCTAGATGAGAAGACACTATGAGAGTCTGAGTATTCCTGACCAGCTTATAAAGAAAGTCATGGTCATCATCATGATAAGGACTATTAATATCTGAAGTATTTAAATGTTTTGGTAGCATCATCCTAGGGGGAGGTTGTAAGGTTTTTTATAAGACTGATGCATCCAAAACATCCAAATAGTCTATCTTGCATGCATACATAGAAGTACTCAGTAGAATGCTTCGGAAGTTTCACATTATGCCTTAAAAAATATTCTAAGTGTGAAATCTTCTGAAGCCAAGACCAACATCTTTTTAAGCTTAAAGTGAAGTCATCCGAAGCTTCAAGGACAAATTCTTCCGACGCCAAGAAGTGAAGACAGATTATCTTTCGAAGACTTTTGACGACATGCTTTTATCTGATGTACTTTACCAAAAAGCTAGACCATTTTCCATTGCAACTCTGTTGACTTACCAACTTTCACAAGTTGGTGAAAATGTCCATGCTTTTGGTTATAGTAGATTGAGGTCTTAAGTCTTTTACGTTCTACTTTATGTACTTTATGCTTTTAGGAATCTGCCTTTTGACTCTATATTGATTTTGTTTTTGTCGAGATCATGTATCCAGCTGGCTTTCAATGTATGGTCGGCTGTAGGATGTAGTATAAGTATCTCAGGTTTTTGTAACTTAACTTATGCTTGTATACTTGTAAAAGAACTTGAGAGCAATATACAACATCCTTGAAAATCAAATACTTTGAGTAGTTCTATTCTTGTTCTATCTCATATTTACTTGTGTTCTAAGCGTCAATCATGTGTTACCAAGTTCCCTATTTGATATGTTAAGTGTTCTAAAAATTCTCTCCTTATTGTGTGTTGTGTTGTAAGTGACCATAAACTCCCCTAAACGGTCCTACATTAACCAAATAATTTTCTTTAACTCAGAAAACTACTCTTTTTTATGGTCTCGATTCTTCATAGAAAGTCTCATCCATAGGAAAGCATGTATTTCAAAGAAAATATAAAAAAGAACTTCTTATTAAGAAAGAAAGAAGAAGACGATTATAACTATCTACTTACCGGTTCTCGTATCGATCCACCTTGCTTCAAAATCAAGAGTCAAAAACTATTATCATGAAAAAAAGAAGGATTGATATAATAGGCTGAATTTTATAAAATTTAAATTCTTTAAAACAAATGATTATAAAAATATTGTTTGGGGTGCAAGGGGTCAAACTAGGATCAAACCTACATATGTGAGTGTGTTTACCAGTTGGGTAGAAGCCCATATATGCTAAGAACATATTTGTTATAATTGAAAAATAATGTTTGAATAATTTTCCCGAACATTAACCCTGAATCTAAATTAATTGAAATTGAACATGAAATCAAAATTGTTTACCTAGTTAAATATGAGGCTTTTGTTCCCCACATAAAATCATGTGTGTGAACAATTACCTGGATTGGATTCAATTGACTAATAAGTTAAAGAAAGAACAGTAACAGAGGTTGAGTTTGATAATGAAATTGTTACAATTGATGGTGTGCAGAGCCTCCACATATGTCAATGAGTAATAAACCTCTTACAATTACAACCCAGAAGTTCTAGAAGTTGTCGATCTCTAGAATTGCTAATTCACGTTGAAGGTGGAGGTCTAATGCAATGTGTGTGTGTGTATTGTATGTGAAATTGAGTGTTCAAATAGATTAAAGGAATCAAGTGAGATGTTTCCCCACTATTTTATAGGTCCAATTGTAACAATTTTGAGTCAATAGAGTTATGAGTTTTGATTCGGATGTTTCAACTTGTTTTTAAAAATTCGGACGTTATTAATCAAATTGAATCGAGTATCATTATTGTAATGATGGTTTTTCATTTCAAATCATTTGTTTGAATCAATTCATGCAAATTTGTCTTTGTAAGAGCTTTCATTTGAATGGTGTTTTGGTTTTGGTTCAAACATATCATAACCAATTATATAATTGAGTTCAAACAACTTTTGAGTATGAATGTTGGTTATGAATGTTAGGAAGCGATTTAAATTGTGTGAAACTGATTGTGTTCCGAGATTTCCATCACCGAAGATGTAACTGGAATGGTTGGCCGGAGGGGAAAGGTTGACGGGGGTGGGTTGGATTTTTTATATGAATTTTACAGTTTAGACCCTATGATTTTAAGAAGTGATTGATTTATGTAAAAAGTATTGAATTAACTTTCAAAAAGTTACACATTGACCCCTAGACCTGTAAAACCTTAATTTTCAAACATAAATCAAATTATTTGTAAAATTAAATAATTTTTTTAAATCTTATAAAAACCTCGTAATTAATGATTTAATTCCATAAATTTTAAATTTTATTTTATAATCTTTAAAAGTTCCATAAATTGAATAAATGATACAATTATTGTATTAAATCACAAAAATGAACAAAATGATTCTATAATAAATATTTAGTTACATAAATTACCCAAATGGGTTCAAGTTTACAATCTGAAAATGAGTCAAATGTTATACTTTTGAATGCACGTACATAAACAAACGAGATAATTCGTATTGGAGCTTTGGAAAAACCTTGTGAGAAGAGGAAGGAAGATGAGGAATCAAGTAAACCAACTTATGGTATATTGGACCGAAGGCCAAGGCATAAAGGGATATGTGGCTACTGTTCGGCGAAGGACTATGTCAAAGCATGTCTGAAATGTACTAAGTTTAATTTGCACCACCAGACAATAATGCCATGTCCAATGTGTTTTAAATGCAAGCAATTAGGTTAAATTCAAGCAATTGGGACACTTAGCCAAGAGTTGTAAGATAGTGGTGAACGCGGCTATATTGGTTAATACGGTTAAACCAACAAGAGTTCAATGTGGATGTCATGAGTGTGAAAATCAGGAGCATTATTGCAATGTGTCCTTGAGGTTGAACATGGATCAAGGTTAAGTGGTTAATTGGGGATTATAAGAACAATCAAAATCAGGCTTCGGTGATTGGTGCAAATCTAAGGCAAGGTAATAATCATAACCCCAGAGTTGACAGCTATATGAATACGTGCTATGTAATAGAACTAGCTAGTGGTGGACTTGTTGAGACTAGGCAGATAATTTTGGACTGTAGATCATGCCTATAGAATAGATTTTATAACATTTGGGCTTGGAAGCTTCAACACGGTCATGGGAATGGAGTGGTTGTCAATGAATAAGGCTATAATCCTATGCAGTGAGAAAATTGTTCGCATATCATAATCGAATGTTGAGACGCTCCATGTGCATGGTGAGAGACAAAAGGTGGATAAAGGATGCATCATGGATATAAAAGTGGAGGAAAAGAAGGCAGAGGACATACCTATTATGCGAGATTTCAGGAAGTATTTTTATAGGTTCGTACTTTGCATGATGGAACAATACTCCATTTCATGACGATTGTATCAAAGATAGGAACGAATTGACAACCAAATACTTAAATAAGTGAGTAGTCATGAGAACATTTAAAAAAGTGTTCAAAGGGAGACATATTTGAAGATGTTTGTGAAACTATACGATTTATGAGACAGATTGTTGTGTTGAAAGAAAAGTGCCAAATTCATTAAGGTATGGAAGATTAAGCTATAAGTGTAAAAGTGGTTTAATTAACATGGTGATGTTGATGTTAAAAAATAGAACTTTGTCGACTAGTATTGGACAAGAAAATTTGTGAATAATTTCAAGGGAGGTTAAGATTGTTACAATATGTCACACCCTTAAAATCCATGTGCGGAATTTTACTGGGAGGCGTGTGAACAAACCACGATCACAGTCACTCATTACTCAGAATGACACTATATGCCATATTTAAAATAAAACCAACCAAAGTTCAAATTTTAAAACTATGTGGAAACGTTTTGTAAGTATGACAAACCCAAAGTATATAAAGGCAATATTTTGAAAAACACGTGCCAACTCAAATACTTAAACCCCATAAATAAAATCCATGCGTTATAACTTGACATAAGTCTTAGAATGCATGTTGGACCCGTGATGTGCTCCAAATAGCAACCTGAGTTAACAACCTAAGAATAGCATACTAAAAATGTCAACACAATAGTTGGTGGGTTCAAGAGTTTGTGTTTAACATAAACAATAACATTTGTGTAACATAAGAAGTGCATTGAAATAGATAGTTAATCTATATTCACGAATAATAACAATAGTGATTTCATGATCGAAGCTGATTGTGTTGCGTTTGTTGCCTCCCATCACGACTTACCAAGGCATGATTATGTTTGTGTTTAGGACAATATTGCACTCGTTTGACCTCAAATCATACAGGTGGGGCTTGTCAAACCCAGTAGTATAACCCAAGATGTCTCGCTAGTTACCATTATTAACGATCCAAAAGTGTGAGGACTTTCAAGGTATAATGCACTATGTTAAACTATATACAACTTATAATAATAAAGAGTTTGTAAACAAGTATGTTGTGTCCCCCAAAAGAGAGTGTAAGAAAAGTGTGGGGCATGAACTCACCTGTTGTACAAAGACAATGATAAAAGTGAATCGATGATGGATGCAAAGACAATCCTTCAAAGGTTACCTAGAACACACAAGTACATAAGTATGAGTACATAGAAATCTTAGCAACTCTAGGTTAACCTAGTTGACCCGTTTGACTTGTTGGTTACGTATTAATTGAGATGTCATTTAATTAAGCATAACAACTTAACATACATGAATATCATACAAAGTATCCACGGATATCACATCATCAACCCAAGTCTACCAAGGTCATCATGCAATAATAGATCATCATACAACTCATGCAAACCTCAAACAAATCATGCAAATCTCAAACAACAAACATGTCCAACATAAGTATAAACATATCACAACTTGCAATTCATACATGGAGTCTAATCATGCACTACACGACATGTGAAGCCACTCATGACTTCACATCCTAAACCCTGCCAACCCTACTAAGTAAATGCCTCAAATTTCCACGCGTGTATGACAATCATAATCACATTCATCAACAAGGTTCATTCCAACCAACAAACACGATAATGATCAATTCCAATCCTAAACATGATTCCCAAATCACTAACCACATTCCATCATCATGTATAATCACCAAAATCTAAATTCCTTACATGATCAACCAAGCATCCAAAAAACTCAATTAACACGTTCTATCACATTAAACATCATCAATAATCATTCTAACATGACCCTAACATCACAATCATGCCCAAATCATCATATCCAATGTTCTTCAAAAATAAAGTTTCCCTTTTGGGAAATAAATCCCCAAAAGCTATCTAACATCCAATTCATTCACAGTTTCATCAACTTTATGCCTAATCAAGTCCATAGAATTCATTTTAACATGATAATCATCATTCATCAAAATTCCCAATTATCATGCATAAAAGTTTCTACTTTTAGTAAGTTAAAATCAACACCTCAAATTCATGAGTTTTCTTGCACAATCCATGTAGACTAATATCCAAACATTGTATCCAACCTCATATCATCATCAAATCATGAATTCCAAGAACAAAAAGTTTCCTCTTAAGGCAATGTATGAACTACATAATCAATCCTTGGATTTCTTGCATAATCCAACATTCATACAACCTAACTAAAATCATATTAACATCTGACAATAATCAGTTTCATGTTTTCATCACCAATTCGTGGATTAGGGTTCATCAAGAACAAACACCATGGAAAACTAATCAAAACTAACCTTTAGATATGTAGAAATCATGAATTATGTTTGCAAACACCTTGGAACCTCTTGAAACTAATCAAAATCAACTTGTTTGTGTGTTTTGTTGATCAATTTCTCAAAATTGAGGGTGATGGGGGTTGTTTTGGGCCACAAGGGGTATGGGGGCCTAGGGTTGGGTTTTGTAAAAATTAACCGTTTGTAGCATTTTTTTTTACCTTTAAATCCTCCTTTAATTATGTTTATAAAATTAACCTTTTGTAACATTTTTAAAATAATTTTAACTACAAATTACAAGTATAATTATTCAATAATAATAATTATAAATATTTGTCAACTGGTAATCAAGTCATGAAATATAAATTACACGTAGTCACGTTATCACGTAAAATTCACAAAATAAATATTTACAATTCTATAAATTCATGAATCACATAATCGCAACTAATAATCAACATTATTAAATAGATTTTTATTGTTTATCATAGATTATTTTTGTTAATTCACCAACTTTCAATAATAACTAGTGTGTGCTCATGATACGTGTATACAAGACCTAACGAAACTAGTGGAGTTTGGTAACGGAAAATTAATAGATGTCACATTATCCCCATATTGAAATAATTTTTGTTCTGAAAATTGTGTTACCTGGTTGTGCTACATCACTAGTTTACTGCATTGACATAATGAAATCAAGTAAGTTGTCACATCATCCCCATGTTGAAACAAATTTTGTCCTGAAATTTAATCAGTACCTTCCCCGGTTGTTGTCGTCATTTTGAAAAGATGAGGATACTTAAGCTTCATCTGATCCTTACGTTCCCACCTGAATTCTGGTTCACGTAGTTCCAATGAACTTTGACTATAGGTATCTTACTTTGCTTAAGAGTTTTGACCTCACAATCCATTACCTCAATCGGTACTTCAACAAAGCGTAGTTTATCATCTACTTATACTTCCTCGAGTGGTACAACCAATGTCTCGTCAGACGTCACTTTTTTATATTCAAGACGTGAAATACATTGTGAACACCACTCAGTGAATCAGGCAGGTCCCATTGATACGCCACTAGACCTATTCTTCTAGAATTTGAAATGGTCTAACGTATCTTGGATTAAGTTTGCCTCTTTTGCCAAATAGAATCACACCTTTCCACAGTGAGACTTTCAGCAAATCTTTGTCACCGACTTGAAACTTCAAGGGTTCCATCGCTTGACCGCATAGCTCTTTTGTCGATCTCACGCTACGGCTGACAGTTTTGTATCTGTACTATATTCTTGGTAATCTCGTGTACAAACTCAGGAAAAGTCAACTGACTATCACCAACTTCCGCCCAACAAACTGGTAATCTACTTTTTCGCCCATACAACGCCTCAAATGGTGCTGCCTTGATGCTAGTATGATAACTATTGTTGTACGAGAATTCGACCAATGGTAGATGAACTTCCTAATCATTTCCAAAATCAATCATGCAAGCACATAGCATGTCTTCTAAGGTTTGAATAGTACACTAGCTTTGTCAATCAGTCTATGGATGATAAGTAATGCTCTTATCCAAACAGTTTTTTTGAGATGTCTTCTTCTTGAACTTGCATTTGATGATAACCGGACCTCAGCTCAATCTTGGAGTAATAGCTTGATCCCTGAAGCTGATCAAACAAGTCATTGATATGATGTAAAGGGTATCGGTTCTTTACTCTGACTTTGTTCAACTTTCTGTAGTCAATGCACATTCGGAAAGTGTCATCCTTCTTCTTAAAAAATAGAACAGGTGCTCCCAATGGTGATGAGCTTGTTCGAATAAACCCTTTATCCAACAGCTCCTGGAGTTGTGTAGATAGTTCCTGTAGTTCATTCAGTGCTAACCGGTAAGGTGCTCGCGCAATCGGAGTAGCTCTGGAATCAAATCAATCTGAAACTCAACTTGACAATGAGGTGGTAGTCTAGGAAGATCTTCTCGAAACACCTCTAGAAAGTCAAAAACCACTAGAATATCCTCTAACTTCTTTTCCTCTTGTTGCTTGTCAGAGACGAGGGATAATATGGCTAAGTGACCCTTGCGTAGCCACTTCTAAGCCTTCATGAATGATATGATGCCTATCATATCACCACTCTTCTCGCCCTTAACCGAAAGAGTTTCCCTATCTACCAAAGGAATGCGAGTGAACTCCTCATGAAAAATTACCTCTACTTGCTTTTCGGACAGCCAATCCATGCCTACGACCACATCAAAACTTCCAAGAGTAACGGGCATAAGATCAATATCAAAGGTATGACCAACAAGTTCTATCTTGCAATGCTTAAGGATATATGTGACAGAGATTTGCTTACCAACAGCTAATTCTACGGTATACTTAGATTCCAACACAGAAGGCATATCACTTAAGAGACTACAGAACTTAGTGGAGATAAAACTCCTATCGGCTCCAGTGTCAAACAGTACAGAAGCAAAACGACCATTAACAGAAAATTTACTAGTAACAGTAGTAGGATCATTTAGAGCCTCACCTAAACCCATGACAAAGGCTCTCCCTTTAGCTCCACCATTATTGTCACCATTTCCACCATTATTGTTGTTGCCACCATTCTCGTTGTCATTCCCATTTCCTTTTAATTATGAGAAATTTCTCTTGTAATGCCCATCTTTTCCACACTCAAAGCAACCCGTTAGTGTTTCATGGGGCTGTTGAGGCTTCTTTATCAACTCCTCATGACAATCCTTTCTCGTGTGTCCAACCTTCCCACAACGCTGGCTTCGAAAATTGTCACACCTACCAGTGTGGTGGTAGTTGCATCAGTTGCACATAGGATTGTTTTCCCACGTATCCACTTGGTCCTTGAGATGATGAAGATGATTGATTGAAGTTGAGATTGTTATCAAACCGCCTCTGTTGTTGTTGTTGTTAAGGTTGGTGTTGTTGAGGTTGGTTACCAAACGAAGAGCCTTTATTAGCATTGTTTTCCCACTTACATTTGTTGTCGGACATGCTTGCCATAGTGCCCCACTTGGGTAGCTTCCCTTGCTCCACAGCCTACTCAGTGAGTTTATGACCCAATCGAATGACATGTCAAATAGTAGGGAGATTCTCCGGTCACCATACTTTGGATCTCCGCCACCAAACCACGTAAGTAGAGCAATACATAGGCTCGACTAGTCAACAATGCGAGGACAGAGTGTAGCTAGCTCATGAGACCTAGTAGTGTAATTCTAAATGTCAAATCCTACCATCTTTAATTGCCAGAACTCAGCTTCTAGTTTTTTAGTTTCATTACAAGGACAATGTTCCTCCATCATCATCATTTTGAATTCATCCCACGGCAACGTGCTTGTCATTGCCTGGTCAAGCATTTGTACTTGAGCATTCCACCACATGAGTGTTGCAACCTCCAGTGTCCCCGTGGTGTATTTCACCCGGTCCACCACTGGATAGTTACATTTGGTGAAGACTGACTCAGTCTTCTCAAACCACCTTACGAATTCTATAGCTCTCTCAGCTCCACTATAAGTATGAGGCTTACAATCCATGAATGCCTTGTATGTGCATCTAGGCGGTCCTGTATTCGACATGTCAAGGTGTTTAATCAAACCGAAAGAATTAATCACCTAACGGAATATTCGAGTAATTGATGACTAGATTCACCGTTTACCTCAAAATTGGGCAGGTTAAGTGTTTAGTGCCGCATGCACGTGCTGATTAATCAGAGCATCTAATTCAGCTGGATCATGTTGTAACACTCGGTTATTATAATAAAGAAAATAAAAAGAAAGAAAACATCAACTAACCCAAGATGAGGGGTTAAAAGTGTCAAAAGGGTAAAAAGGATAAAAGTTGGTACAAAAGCAACATGGCCGCCCACACCATGCTACTTTTCACCTTTTTCAAATCGGTTCTAGAGAGAAAGAGCAGAAACAACTCTTGGATGAAGAAAAGAAGAAGAAGAGAAGTTGAATTCAAGGTAAGAATTCGTGGTTCTTAAGTGTTTATGATGGGTTTTATCTCGGTTACATGTTTATGTGCTTATGTGTTT
>BJCM01152809.1:0-10510 GCA_018326385.1 Flaveria bidentis | reverse complement strand
TTTATTGTAAGAAGATGTCCTCAGTTGTTGTGGACATCTTTAGTAGTTTCAGTTATTTTCAGTTGTTTGTATAATCTGTTAGATGTCATTATCAGGTGATATCTGCTGACGTCACATTCCTCTATAAAAGGAATGTTGACCTAGTTTGTACATACCGAAGCTTATGAATGAATGAAAACATTATCTTTTGCAGAAAAATTTCTCTCTCTATAACCGTCACTGCTTGATTGAATATTCATCTTATTCTTGCTTAAATTTCGTCTAATTCTAGTACTATTCCACTGCAAATCATAACCTAATTGATCAAACTAGATCTTAGATCCTTACAAAACCCTAAATGGGGTTTGTGTGATACGATCCCGCATTTGTGGCCAAGAGTTGGTCATTACTGAACAGCTTATCAGGAAGCATCTCGGGCTTCATGATGAGGGAGCACCCATAGAGTTCCCAAAAATAGATTTAGACAGCACCTACATCCTCATGGGATATGGTGGAGATGTGAGCAGGTCGATTGTCTACAAATTCAACTTCTCCTACAACTGGAAGTTCCTCCTGCATGTCGTCCTTCACTATCTGTCAAATAAATCTGGAGGATGGGATCGAACTCCTTATGAACTAGGGTGTTTGATTCATGTACTGGTGAGAGGCCTCCGCTTCCACTACTCAAGATTTGTGCTGACCAATCTTATTAGGAATATTTAGAGGGAAAGATTCTTCATGTATCCCAGATTTCTTCAACATATCATCAACTGTGAGCTGGACTAGAGTCAGCTTGTCTGTGCAGCTGCTCTGACTGTCCCTCAAATGAGGCCTACCATCTTCAAAACTTTGAAGTAGGTATCCACCAACTTCACTAGAAGGTACATTTCTCTACTTCCAAGTATGACTGAGCAAATAGCTCCTGGTGACATCCCTGTTCACCCCATAGTTGATGAATCCACACTAGCAACTGCCCCCACAAAGCTAATTTTACCTTCTCATCCCATCACCATCACATATAGAGACGCCCCAAGCGAACCCTTGTTCAATCTACTTTGATTGAACAAGCTCCTCCTGTTCAATCCAAAAATACTAGAGTGGAACAATGGACTCCCACTCAGTCTGAGATCTCACCATCCTTCTCTTTTGAACTCAATTTGGGTTTTGAGTCTTCTCAATCTCAAACCCATGAGCCCGAAACCCAATCCAATAGCCCTCAGGATGAGTATTTATACTCTTCTGAGCAGCCAACAAGGGACAACCCCACAAGAGGCTCAATGCCTGTAGACATTGACCAACGTCCCGGTTCAGTAGGCTTAACCTCCTTATCTTTTACTAACCTTCTCTTCAAAACTAATGAAGAGATAATATCCCACCATGGCAATGAAGTTGATCTACAACACCCTCTCCATGATCAACAGAGCCTAGAGAGACCTCTTATCTCTTGCCCACATCAGAGACCCATTACTGAGGTGAGTCCTACTGATGTTGAGGGGACTCATGCAGATTCAGTTGCCACTACAGAAGGTGCCTCAATGGACCTTATGGACAGTGGTAATATTTTTGAGACTGAATCTGCGGCAACCGTTCCTGTTGATGACTCTGAAAAAGACATCATTAAGCACGGGAAACCAGGGTGCCAAGAAACCACATCTGGTGGTGAGGGTGAACATACTATGTATGTTACCTCATCTCCCTGTGATTCTTCAAGAGAATATGAGGGAAGCATGCCACTCCTCATACAAGACCTACTATCTAAAGTCTCAAACCTTGAATCCATGGTTAGGACTTTAGAAGAAAGGTCTGCCACTTAGCAACTTGAGATTGACAATCTCAAGGCTCAACTAGCTGAGAAAAAGATTGAGAGATCTGTTAGACATGTACCTGATCAAGTCTCGTTGACCTCTTTCTTCAGCTAATCTAGCTCTCAAGATGATGCTACCAAAAAGGGGGAGAGTGTTCAGAGACATACATTTGAGGACCCACAGAGCCAAACTTCAACTTCAACACTTTCGGCTCCCTTTACAACTTTGTTTGAGCCATCCCAAGTTGTACTTCAAATTGACCCAATGATGCTCAGAGATCTCTACAGAATCTTTTCCAAGTTTCTATTAGGATCCTCTATTGATTAGCCAAGCCCTGATACTGCCATGATGTACTTTGGAGCAGAAGAGCTTCAAAGGCTAAGTGCACCTTCTACCACTCTAGAAGAAGTTGGTCAACCTAAGGTCCAAATGGAACCTGAGATTCAATTCAAAGGGGAAATGAGGACTGATGGCCCAACCACTGAAACAGTTGGGACAGAATCTACACCTTCTCAAACTTCCGAAGGTGAAGTCAAAGCCTCGGAAGAACAACCTAAATCTACCGAAGCTGAAATGGAAGCCGCAGAAGGACTGTTCTCTTTGTCCGAGTATCTAATCATCACAGATGCAATTCTAGAACTAGCATATGAGGTGAATAGTGGGGACTTTCTGGATCAACCTCCTATTTAGACACACTCTCTGCCTCTCTCACAATCAGAATCCACTCTCCAAGAACCACCAAAGTCAAGCTCTTCAAAGGATAACAAAGGGAAGAAGAAAATGACTGAGGAAGAGCTTCAGAAAGAGGAAAAGATTGAAAAGCTAAACAGAAAAAAAGACTTCCAACTAGGAAGCTGCTAGCTGCCAGTACAAAAGCAGTTGTAGCCAACCAGGAGGCTGTCAACAACAAAAGGAGAGAAGAGATAATTGACCAGCTCATCAAGCTTGGAGATGCCAATGAAGAGGCATTCCTGCTACCATTAGAGGAGTTTGTGGAACTGAAAAAGGCAACCAGGCTGCAGATGGAAGCAGCAGGGTTGGCCTTGGAGGAAGAAAAAGAAAAGGAACAGAGGGAAGCTGACATGCAGCTCAAGAGGGAAAAATAGATTTCCTAACCTCCAGAGGTTTCTCTCTTCAAGAGCTGTCTCCACACAACAATGAAATGATCCTTTCACTCTACAACAAAGAGCAGGATCAAATGGAGATAGAGAGAAAAAGAGCTGCAAGAGAAAAGTTGAAAGAGAAGAAGAAGAAGGAAGAAGAAGCAAGGGTCACTACAACCAAGAAGATCGGTGAGAAAGCCTGGATGAAAGACTATCTCCAGGCTCACGGCTTCTCTAGAAGGCGGGTGGGTCCCATGTCTGAAAGGACACTCCAACGTATTGTCAGTGAAATCAAGGCTAACATTCGTTTGGGCAAAAGGAGAGAGATGTACAGAAGGGTACAAGGGATGACCTTCACATTAAGACTGAACCTTCCACTCATGAACCCACACCTTTACCCACATCCACTTCCTCTCCTCAACCACCCAAACTACCCATCCTTCAACCCAAAACACATACTAGAACCACTACACCACATCCTACCCAACAACCTTCCAAACCATCCCCTCAGCCTTCCAAACATCTCTCTCTAAAGGAGTTCAAGGCAATCAAGGCAAATCTCACCAACTGCACAACTTTGAGCGGCATCTCCTGTGAGGAAGACTCTGTCAACCTAACCTATATTGATGGATTTTCATGTTCCCTCACAAGAGATCAATTTCTTGATCTACCTAGAAGAACACTTGACCATGCTGCAAGACTTCTAGGCCTCAACACAGAATCATTGAATGATGAAGATAAGATACTAAGAAGAAAGCTAGTGACTCTGTTGGTTACAAAGTAAGATGACAGGATTCCTAGTCAGTCTCTTGTGCCTAGAAAGAAAATAATTTAGTGGAGGTTTGATGAAGCTACTCACAACTTTGTTGTGGAAAGAGAGAATGGTGAAGTCAATAGGTTGAATGGCACGTCTCTACTACACTCTAGCCGGTTTGATATTGCTGAGTTAGCAGAGAAACCATTGTCCAACCTCTCCAACTCTGAAACTACTACCCTCATCAAAAATCATCTCAGCATTCTTCATCTTGCTAAGTTAACTGCAAAAGCTAAGATTGAAGAAGAATTGAAGTTGAGAAGAAAGGAAGACAAGGGTAGACCTCCCACCAAGGGCACAACCTTTCTACACATCATAGAGGGTCCTGAATTGAAACCTATAATTAGATAGGAATATGATTATAGCTCCCATCAACTAACTCTTTTTAGAGGGCCAAAACAATAGGTACATATCATTCAGGGAGATAGACTAGAGGTCCTGTCAACTAAAGATTTGTACAAACTTCTCAACACTACATCAAGAAAGAACAAGGAAAACTCTACTTCCGAAGACAAACTCTACTACATGGCGCTTTCTCCAAGAGCCATGTAGTTTTTCCGAAGGAAATAGAGTTCTTCCGAAGACAGAGTGAAAGATCAACTTCTGAAGACAAACTCTACTTCCTAAGTCAAAGAACTTACTTCCGAATATCAAGTCTAAAGATGAAGGAATCAGAAGACTGCTTTCGAAGAATGAAGAAACAAGAAGTCTTCAAGCCTCAGAAGAAGTAGCCTCTTTCGAAGTTTAAGTTGCTTCGGTAGTACTTGTTCTTCCGAAGTCATTTAACCTTCGGAAGACACTGCTATGAACTAGTGGACATAAGTATGGTCTTTGAAACTCCGTTGTAGACCTCTGATACTGCATGGCGCTTTCTACAAGAGCCATGTAGTTGACCATAATTTATTCCACTGTTCACCTTTTTATAATAGTACAAGTTACCAACTTTAGTTGGTGACAAAAAGTAAGTCAGGGACATGTCTCGACTACCATATCTTAGATAAGACTATATCTAAGATACCTTAAACTATAGGTTTGTAGTATTTGCTTTAGTTATAAGATCCCAGCTAGTATCAAAGTATATCCGGCTATAGGTAGTATTATATATAGTTTCTCATTGTAACTCATAACACATGCTTTTAAGAGTCTTGTAACATTTAGTTGAGAAGCAATATATGCAAGTACCTTGAAAATTACTTCTGGTGTTTGTTTATTACTTATTATATTGTTATCAACTCTTAGAGACTCTGCATTCATCCGAGTGTAGTTCAAGTGAGTTTGAGGGAAAAACAAAGTGTTAGTGACATAAACTGATACTGCACATATTCTTCCAAGAGGTTGGTTGATCTTTTCATTAAGGAGATTGTAACTCGTCATGGTGTGCCGGTGTCTATTGTGTCTGATCGTGACACCTGGTTTACATCTAAATGTTGGAAAAAATTCCACGATGCGATGGGGAAGAGGTTACATATTAGTACAGCTTAGCATCCTCAAACGGATTGTTTGTCGGAGAGGACGATTCAGACGCTGGAAGATATGCTTTGGGCATGCATCATTGATTTTGGAGGAATTGGGATGACCACTTACCGTTAGCTGAGTTCTCATATAACAACAGTTATCATGCCAGCATTGGTATGCGCCCTTATGAGATGCTATTCGGTAGGAGATGCCGAACACCCGTGTGTTGGGGTGATATTGGTCAGAAAGAGTTAGGGAGCGTTGAGGTGATCGAGGCTACGACTGAGAAGCTTGAAAGGATCAAGACCTTCATGAAGGCAGCCAAAGATAGACAGAAGTCGTATGCTGATAAACGACGTAGTCCAATTGAGTTCTAGGTGGGTGACAGGGTTATGTTGAAAGTCTCACCTTAGAAGGGTATCATTCTGTTTAGAAAGCGGGGAAAGTTGAGCCCCAGATACATAGGGCCTTTCCGAATCATTGCTAGAGTAGGAGAGGTGGCCTATAGATTGGAGTTACCAGATGAGTTAAGTGGAATTAATCTGACATTCCACATAACTCATCTGAGGAAATGTTTGGCAGACGAAGACATGTTATACCACTAGAAGATATCGAGGTAGACGAACGGCTCAATTATGTGGAGCAACCAGTGGCGATCATTGATCGCAACGAGAAGAGGTTAAAGAATAAAGTGGTTCCTCTTGTGTGTGTACTGTGGAAGAACAAGAAGGGATCTGAGTCTACGTGGGAGACAAAGGAAGAGATGAGACAGTATTACTCATGATTGTTTGAGGAATAATAGGTTTTGCAGACGAAACCTAAATAAGGGGGTGGACTTGTAACACCCGGTTATTTATAAAAGACAAACAAGGAAGAATAAAGTGAAGAAAAAGAAAGAAAATATATTTTACCCAAGTTAAGGGGTAAAAAGTGTCAAAAAGGACAAAAGGTTTGAAAAAGTGGGTGTAAAAGGTGATGGCCGCCCATCACTCTCTCTACACCCACAAAATTCGGATTTTAGAGAGAGAGAGAGGACAAGAGAAAGAGCAGAGCTTGGGTTTTGAAGAAGAGCAAGTGCAAAAGTCAAATTCAAGGTAAGAATTCGTGTATTTAAGATGTTCTTAACTGGTTTCATCCTTGGTTGTGTGCTTATGTATGTTGTGTGTGTTCGGTTGTGTGTTTTTAGTGGGTGTCTAGGTGAGAACTTGTAGCAATCGGGCTTTGAAGAAAGTCTTACCCAAAGAGGCTGCTAAGGTGAGTTCTAGAACCCTTCTTTTACTTGTTTTAACTGATTTGGGGCTGGAAATGCATGAACGTACGTTTTTATAAAACTAGGGTTTCATACCCGTATGTATGAACGTGTGTATGTTGTGGGTATGGTTTTATTTTGGACTATGTTCATGTTTGATGATGTTATGATTGTGTTTCTATGGCTTAGAATGTAATATTTAAGCTTAGAACATGATGGATGGTGTTTGGGGACCGAATTATGATGTTAAGTGTGCCTTAGACTGCTCATGCGCCCAAACAGTAGCTCATACGCCTAAATTTTTGAATAACTGCTTAAGCATTGACAAATGCGGATGAGTAAAAGTGAATGCGGATGAGTAAAGTCAATGTAGATGAGTAAGGAAATGCGGATGAGTAAGGAAATGAGGATGAGTAAGGAAATGCGGATGACTAAGGAAATGCGGATGAGTAAGAAAATGCGGATGAGTAAGAAAATGCGGATGAGTAAGGAAATGCGAATGAGTAAGGAAATTCAGATGAGTAAAGAAGAAATACGGATGAACAAATGTTAATGCGGATGAACAAATGTTAATGCGGATGAACAAATGTTAATGCGGATGAACAAATGCGGATGAAATAATGCGGATGAACAAAAAGAAATGCGGGTGAACACTTAGAATATTTTTTGACTTTTTGGGGAAAAAGTGAAATGTAGGCTTTGACTTGGGAGGTTCTCGGGGGTTCATGTAAGCTGACTTTTGAGGTCATAGATGATGTGATTGGCATTGTATGATGATGTTATGATGTATGATTGATGCTTATGCATGAGGAAATGTATGATGTATGTTATGTATGTATGATGCCCTGTATGATGATGTTGATGGTGTATGTTGATGTTCCTTGCATTGTATGTTTATTTTCTCATGGCTTTGCATTGAATGTTAATGAATGAAATGAAAGTATTATGTAATGTAAAGTGGAGGATAATGAAAAGAGGAACATAATAAAAGAATGCATGCATTAATGAACGAAAGGAAGTAAAGTCTTGCAAGCCTTGTATGTAGAAACACGCCTAATGAAGGGTGTTAGTTCAATGGTGTGCGGGTTAGCTACCCTAGAAGGATGCACACCGGGGTTCGTCTTTTATGACCGACCATTTGTATAGAACGTTTGTCGCTTACCCTAGGTACTGTGTTCAGGCTACTATGCGCTATGATAGGGGGTCTATGATAAACCTCGGCCCAGTATCCGCTTTATGCATGACAGTGGGTATAGTACATGACAATGGTACACCTGAATTTACCCTAGGTACTATGGCCAGTTTGTTGTGCGCCATGATGGGGGGTCTATGATAGACCTTGGCCCAGTACCCGCTTTATGAATGACGGTGGGGTAAAGTTCATGGTTTTGGATGGAATTTAAAGAAATAAAGATGAATGTATGAATGAAAGTAAGAAAGCATGAATGATGAAGATAATAATGATATTATCTATGTGTACGTATGATGTGTGACCATATGCAAAAGTAAAGAACAGTTTTAATGAAAGTATAGTAGGTTTTACTTAAAACTAGAACTCACTCAGCAACGCTAACTTTTTATGCATTTTTCCAGTTCGCAGGTAAAGTTGCTGAGGATGGTACGGGACGGCTACTTGCCTCTTTTGAATGGCATTCTTTTGTTTAATGTTTTTGCATAGTAATACGAACAAATGGTATTGTGTAACGAATGTTGTATTATTTTGCAAAAAAAATTTCAATGAAAATGTTGTTTTTAATGTTTCCGCTGGGATGTTTATTTCAAGTTAATGTAATTATATGTTTTATGTGCAATGATTGACCAGCTGTGAGCGTCCCGAGAATGGGGCCTTACACTCTCTTGCATGCATGCACAAGTGTACTTAAATGGAATGCTTCAGAAGTTTCATACTCTGCCTTAGAAAATACTCCAAGTGTGAAATCTTCTGAAGTCAAGACCAATATCTTCCGAAGCCAAAGATGAAGTCTTCCGAGTTTCAAAGACAAAGTCTTCTAAAGCCAACACTTGAAGATAGATTTCTTCTGAAGACTTTTAAACACCTGCTTTATCTGATGTACCTTTTACATAAAGCTGGACCCCTTTCCGCTATAACTCTGATAAGACACCAACTTTACATAAGTTGGTGAAAAGGTCCATGCTTTTGGTAACTGTATATTGAGGTCTTGAGTCTATGCTTTCTATTTTATGTACTTTTATCCTTTTTGTAATATATATGTGAATTATGGCATGTCATAGTCACTAGTCAAAAGACAAATCTGCCTTTTGGCTCTATAATTAATTTGGTAGTTGTCTAGTCAATTGTATCCAGCTGGCTTTCAAAGTATAGCCGGCTGTAGGATGTAGTATATGTATCTCAAGTACTTGTACCTTTCCGGTGTGCTTTGTAACATTTGTAATAGAACTTGAAAAGCAATATACAACATTCTTGAAAACCAATTACTTGTGTTGTTTTCCATCTTGTTCTGTCTAAAAGTTAACTAGTTTCTTATTTGATCTGTTAAGTGTTCTAATCAACTTTCTTCATTGTGTTGTTGTGTTGTAAGTGCATACCCTTCACCGGTCCTGCAGTAATTTACGAATCCATTAGTTTTTAGTTTTAAAATTTTTTATTATCTAACTAGATAAAAATTAAAATAGTAAAATATGAGATGCTATCGTGATTACTTTTTTCAAAATTTGTCAATACATTCCCTAGTTGCATGAGCCCATAGAAAAAGGAACGTGTGTCCTCTTTTATTCATTCAAACCCACTTGGGTAGTGTGCCTAATTAGTTGTAGAGTCTTATGTCTTTTAGCAAAATGATCTAGGTTGTGTTAAAAAAGACCTAACTACAAATCACTAATTTGTTGACTGAACTAGCATATCGGTACAAAAAACTAACTTAATAAATAAATAAATAAATAAATAAATATATATATATATATATATATATATATATATAGAATTATAGAGTTTTATGAACTTGCCAATCTATATTGACTGGGTGGTGAGATTAAGATTCTCACTAGGATCGAATATAGTGATCAAGTAAAAGATTGAATGAAAGAATATACTCATAAAGGCTTTGTATATATTGATGAAGGTGATTGATTACAATAAATGTTAGGGTTATAGCAAAAACCGTAATAATGCACCTTAAGAAAGTGTAATACAAAATATTATGATTTTCTATCAACAGTCACCTCATGTACGAGGTATTCTATTCTATTTATAGGCTGACAAGATGTCTTTTTACAAAATGATTAAACTACCCCTGACCTATACATCGGAACTAGTCTAAGTCTACATCACCATTTCTTCTATTTATTCGCATTGACAAATGCGGTATGCGGATGAGTTGTTCTTGATCAGCATTCCTTCACTTTTTCATCCGCATAAGTAGTTGGTCATCCGCATTGGGTAATGCGGATGAACAAATACTTATGCGCATTTGTTGTTGGTCATTCGTATTTGTAAATGCGGATGAATAAGTCTTGTTCGCATATCTTCTTGACTATCCGCATTTGTTAATGCGGAAGAACAAACACTTGTCAGCATTTGCTCTATGTCTTCCGCAATTACAAATGCGGTTAGTTAATACTTGGTTCTTCTTGGCAGATTCTTCATCCGTATTAATTCTTGGACTTAGGGAGTTTCCAGCAAACCAACCATCAACTCTCCAGTTGAATTGACATGTATGATTATTTCAGGGTCCAACATATATATTTTGGATGCAATTTTTTTAGTATTTTGTCATGTATGTATTTGTGCATACAATTAAAGGTATTAAATTTGACCGGTCACTCAACCTTGTTCGGATACGTCTTATGGTGTTGTGAGTGGCAGGTGCAAGAATTTCATAGATAGCGTGGTCACAAGCATGGGGCCAATGGAATCAATTTTTGATTGTTTTTTCTTTATTTTCATGCATCAATCATCTTTTTTATAGTTAAATAGGTTAATCCCGTGTATTAAACGTATTGAATAAATAATATATTAAATAATTAATAATAAGAATTTATGCATTATATAATTATAAGTATGGTTATAATTATATATAAATAGCTAATTTAAATAAACAAACATAAAGTATTTTTCTTAAACTTT
>BJCM01152808.1:0-14834 GCA_018326385.1 Flaveria bidentis | reverse complement strand
ATGATGATGATGATGATGATGATGATGATGATTCTGGTGAAGAAGATGAGGGTGATGATGAAGGACTGAATGGAAATAAGAGAGGAGATGATGATGACGAAGAAGGTGATGCTGCTGCATCGGCTTCTACTCAGGCGCAAGAGAGACGTTCCAAGAGAGCTCAAGAGCAAGGAGCCTCGTCTTCAGCACCTCTAGTTGAAGAATTGATCGATCAAGATAAAAGTAAAGATTAGATGTTTTGTATTTACAAACTTTTGTACTTGATTCGAATATTACATTAATGTAATTTATGGTTATTTATGTTTATCTGTGTTTAAATGTACTGATTAAATACTAATGATTGATGTGTTAAATGTTTAAATCAAGCAGATAAAACATCATAGCAAGATGAATATGATATTGCTCTCCTTCAGGAAATTAAGTCTCAATTCACAATGATTCTTGATTTGCAAGGGATTGTAAGAAAGTTAGTGAGCTACACTCCTGAAGAAGGAGAAATTATTCACGATCTGACCGACGATCAACTTGCGGAGATGTTCAGACTGAATCCTGACGAGCTCGTCAAAGACGCTCCAAAAGTTGATGTTATGAGTGATGATGAGCTGAACGAGGTTGATGAAATAGAAATAGAGGATGTCACGTCTGACCACTATCCAGAGTACACTAACCAAGAGGGAAATGTAATTCCCAACTTGGGTGACACTCTTAGCAGTGCTACATTTGAAAATTTGGATGAGATAGAGAAAGAAACAAATAAGGATGAAAGCCAAGCCCAAGCCTCGGATGCAGATGTTGATATAAAGAAGGCTGAATGGGCAGCTTGTTTTGCTGAAAAAAGAGCCCAACGCAAAGCTCCAAACCAGAATGCCTACACCAAACTCTACAAAGTCAAGAAACATCAAAAGGTGTATGGCAAGATAATAGCATGGGCGTATTTTGACGATCTAAACATTTATGGTATAAAAAGGGAGAAGGGAATAGATTACTTCAGGCATCCTCATGACCTGAAGACTCTCCCAGGCTTTGAGCTCAACCAACTGGCATGCTTAAATCTGTTGTATGTTGATCCTAGAAAGATGTCAGGTTGGTTAGAGTCTGCATTAAAGAAAGAATACCACACTAGATGGGTGAACTTTAGACCTCAACAACCGAAGAGGATTATTCATAAGTCTAAAGTGGATCCCCTAACTGGAAAGGCTAAAGTAGTGTTGAAGTGGAGTCCCCCGCGCACAATGTCGAAGATTTCTTTACCGGAAATGCCTCAGGACTTCACTCCACATTTCAAATGGTGGTATTATGATTGGAGGACAGGTGAAGCGGTCATAGTTCTAAATAGAGAAGGAAAAATGGAAACTATCAGGGTATTCGACCCAATTTGGCTTACCAACTTGTCTGCAGAAGATGTCTACACTTTATACAAGTGGCCACCGTTCTATGATGCGCAAGATATTGTACAAGCTCTCCAATTCTAGAATGTGATACGACTTTGCTTTGCGTTTGAAATACACGTAGGAGTCACAAGAGAGGAGAAGTACAAGAGGTTTGAGGAGCATATGAAAGATGTCAGACATTAGAGTAAACTAGGTCCAAGGGGGAGTTTGTTGATACATATGTCCCTAGTTTATGTGCTTAATGTAAAAGTCTGTCATGGCTTACAAATGTGTAATTAAACATTGTAATAATATATGATTTGTGTTTTGATGTTTACATTTATATGATTCATATATATAAACTTATTATATAGGTTTGAAGTTGTTATATGATCATTCATGCTAATGGATCTTACTTATGGAACATATGCATGAATACATCATGCAATGAACCAGTCGCACGACTCAACCAGAGACTGGATCAGTCGTACGAGTAAGACATGAGATTGACTCAGTCACACGACTGAACTTTCAGTTGTGCGTATGAATCAGTCACATGGGTCAGTCGCACGAATGAAGACTGCAAACCTATAAATACCACTTAATTTGTAGAAAAATTAGACTTTGACATATACTCATAACCTAGCCGTCCAGAGCGTCCAGATACCCTATTCCAAGTTCATAGTTCGCATCTGATTGTTTTCTATTTGTTTTTAACGTTTCTTTAATCTTTAGATTGATAGGGATTGCGTTCTCACTGATTTGATCTAGTTTCACGCATAATCACTTAGTACTCCGTATGTACACGGTCCTAACAATTTTAAGATATCTCAAAGGTTCCTCAACACTTGGCCTCAAATATCCAAAGAATTCTAATTTCAATCTATAAACATATACAGATAGTGACTATGGTGAATGCAATATGATTGCAAAGTCTACATCAGGGGGATGTCAGTTTCTTGGTGGAAGGATTGTCTCATGGCAATGCAAGAAACAATATTGTGTCTCTGCATCAACTATTGAAGCAGAATACATTGCTGCTACAAGCTGTTGTGCTCAAGTGCTTTGGATTCAGAATCAAATGCTAGACTATGGGTTCAACTTTATGGAGACTCCTATTCACATAGACAGCAATAGTACCATCTCTATCACAGAGAATCCTGTGTAGCACTCAAGGACAAAACACATCAATATCAAGTATCATTTGATTAGAGATAACTTTGAGAAAGGATTAATCAAACTAGTTAAGGTTAACATAAATGAACAATATGCTGATCTGTTCACCAAAGCTTTTGATGAGTAAATATTCAAATATCTTGTATCAGCCATTGGGATAATTAACTTTGAGTAGCTTTTTCTTAAAACTTAATCATATCTTATTTCTAAAATTTGTTTGTTCTTATTTTTGTCCATATCTATCATCATTCATAAGCCCTTGTTTAATTTGAAAGTAAAAATATATTAGAAGACTTTTCATAGATTTTTTTTGAAAATCTCTTCGGAATAAATTTTTATCTTCGGAAGAAATTTAAGTCTTTAAAACAAACAACTATCATATAACATTTACCTTCGAAATAAATCTCAAGCATATCTTCTGTAGCTAAAATTTGTTTCTAAATACTTGTATGTTTCAAAGAACTTTTATCTTCTGAAAGTAATTAACTCTCAGAAGTTTTTACAACTTCCGAATGATAATCTCTTCTAAAGCTAAATTCCCTAAAAATCTTTGAAATCTCTTCTGAAGTCATTTTGGCTTCGGAAGCTTTCTTCTCAAAACTTCCGAAGTCAAATTACCTTAAGAAGATTTACGACTTCCAAGAAAACTACTTTTGGGCAAAAAAACAAACTACTTTTTTAAAAGTGGGAACGACATCCAGATTTCAAAGTTTATCCTCTTTCATTAACTTTGTCGGAAATCCATTTCATATATAACCCCAACGGTTCCGACCTAAATTCCCAAAATTCTCTGGAACCGCCTTTGTCTCTATTTCCTTCACCTCGAAGCTATCTAAAATGGCCAACCTCAACCGTAGAAATGACCCAAACTTCTCCATGCAGTTACACAGGCAACACAATCAGGTTGCTCTGTTACACTCTGAGAAAGATCCTTATTTCTCAGAGATTTGTTAATTTTTAGCTCTGTCCAACTACTCCACCTCCCTTACTATTGATCCAGGTCTTTTTTTAGGATCATCTGCTTGATTTTTGGAAGACCTGTCAAGAGGTCATTATGGAGAAGGCATTGTCTGCTATAATGCAGGGAGGACAATCTTCATCACTCCAGTCATCATCAACACCCACCTTCAGCTGGATGATGAGGAAGGTGAATTGTCCTTTCCTATAGAAGTTTTAAACCACTCCTTTGAGCAGATGGGTTATGAAGGAGATTTTTCTGTTAAGACTTTCAGGAAAGGGAAAGTCTCCTCCAAGTGGAAGTACTTACTTCATGTGGTCATCCACAGCTTGTCCAACAAGCATGGGAGTTAGGACCAGATTTTTGAAAATCTCTCCTTTATAGTGCATGGGATGGTTTAGGGGGTCAAGTTCAGGTACTCTTAGTTTGTTTATACAAATTTGATTGCTAACTTGGACTCCTTAAAATATTATATGTTTCCTAGATATGTTCAACACATTCTCAACTGTGAACTGGGCTCACAATTGAGGGAAACATGTAATGTTCTTAAATTGGGACAGATGAAGCCTGGCATCTTTAAAATTTTGAAGAAGCCAACTGTTGGCTTCTCTGGGGTAGAAACAGACCTTGTCTCCAAAATATTAGAGCTCATTGCTCAAGATGACAACCTAGCAATACAAGCTAGTGTTGAACCAACACCTTCTACCTCTCAACCACCAAAATAGCCACAAATCACCCTAACCTACCAAAGAAAATTCAAACAAACCCCTGCATAAGCTCCTCAGTCTGTGCAGGCCCCGATGCTACTACCCACACAGGAAGAAGTGGACACTAGAGCTCCTTCTTCTCCTGAGGAGCAAACCACTCCCATCTCTTCAAGAATCAACACTAAGGTTCCTCATGCTCAGCCGATGAGCTCACTAGCCCAACAACCTTAAGCCTTCATCTGAGTCTCAACACTCAAGTGAACAACCTTCGGGGGAAAGTTACCATCCCCAGCCTTTAGATCTCAACCAACCAATACCTAGCATTGATTTCTATGATGATGAAGACTTGGGATTCAGTGAGTACCATAAGTCTCTCTACTCTTCCCCTACTGAAAGAGGGATTAGTGCTCCTGACTCTCCCTTATCTAGCCCATATCATCTACCTACCACTAAGGTCGATCTCCCTGATCCGATTCAGGAGGTCCATATAGAAGAGGCTCTCACTTCTGCCAGTGATTACATATTTAAGACCTCAACCATGGCAACTTAGCCCATTGATACTTCATCTGAAGTGGTCAGTGAGCAGAGGAAAACCAACAGCCATAAACATGATGCTGGTGGTGAGACATAGGACTTTGGCCCAATTATCTCATCCCCCAATGAATCTTTTAATTAAGAAGAGGGGAATTTGAGACTAAAATTGCAAAAACTATCAAAAATATGCACCTATTTAGTCTCTAAGGTTAGTCACTTGGAATCTCAAGTGACTACCTTACATAATCGGGTCAATGATCAACAACTTAAGATATCTTATCTTAAGGAGAAACTAGCTAGAAGACCTCTAAGAAGAGCTCAACCAGAAACACAAGAACCAGTGGATGTGATAGACCTAACTCCTATCTCACCTACCTAATAGGGTGATGCTACCAAAAAAGGGGAGAAAGCCATTACAATCACAGAACCTAGGAGTTCCTTACAGAGTATGGACACTGAGGAATCACCATCCTCACTTGCAGTTGTTCATACTCAGAAACTTTCTTAAGTTCATATTAATGTGGACTCTATAGACTATTTCATTCATAGTCTCTTTGAGGAAGGCATACCAAGGGCTGTGTCATATCCACCTCAAGGAACTTCCAACTATATCATAGGGTGGATGTATGATGTTGATAGAAGAGCCCTTATTCTTCAAAGAGTTCAAGGGAAGCAAGAGGTCTTTAACTTTTAGACCTTGAACTACTATGAAGGTCTTGACCTTACCAACATGCCACTTGTCAACCCAAGCCAATCTAGACAAGCTGACAAGTTGGCTCAAAGGATTCAACATAGGATTACTGAAGAGTTCAACCTCAGAAGGAGACAAAGGCAATCGAGTAATATCATTGGTCAACTGGATGTTAAGACAGACCCTGAAATTAGTTTCAAATGGAAAACCTTGACTGAAGGCCCAGTGATAGAACCTGAGAGCACTATCACACCTACAACTGCTTCAGAAATCCATTCCCTTGATGAGACACATGCTGGTGAAGGTTTATCTCAACCTCTCTCTGGCCAGAGCATGGATGCTACTTCAAGCAATGAAGGCCAAAGCTCTCTCCACCCTGAGTCACAAAGGTTTGTGAGTGACAAACGGAAAAGGAAAATGACTCCTGAGGAGATTGAGGAGGAGGAGGAGAGAGAGAGGAAAAGGAAGCTAAAGGGAGAAAGTTACTCTAGAAGGTTTGCATGCTTCATGGAAGGTGCAATCAGGGCTACACTAAGACCAAACACTCAAGATGATGAGTTAAGGGTAGTCAAGATTGCTTACTTACAGACCAGGAACTATGATATTGATAATATCATCTCCCTCCTTTTAGAAGAATTGAATGAACCGGCTGACATAGAATTGTAAAGAAAGAAGAAGGAAGCAGAGGATGCCAGATTTCTTCTTCAGCTCAAGGAGGAAAGGTGACTGAAAAGGTTCTACAAACATGTTCCTACTCTCTCACCAGTTCAAGAAAGTCTTGTACAGGATATAGTGGCTCCATAAGAAGCTTAGGTAGACAAAGAAACTAACAGGATCAACATGATCAACTACCTGAGTGCCACAGGTCTCTATCAGGCAGATACATTTCTTCCCTTGTCCTTTGAGTACATTGAGTTTGTGTATCTCAAGCAACTTGAACTTGAAGTGCTCTAAGAAAGAAAGGAAACAAAGAGGAAGATGAGGAAAGAAATTGCCAAAACAATAGCCATCATATGGAAGAGTCAAAAGAAGTCTGTTGATAGGCAGAGGATGATAAGATTTTTGAAGCTATATGGATTCTCTAGAAGGAGACTTGGCCCTATGTCTCTATCTACTATGGATGAGCATATTAGGGTGATTAAGCAGAAGATCAAAAAAGAATAACTTGTTGACTTACACTCCCCACCAAGTTAGTTCACTCAAGAAGTGGAGGTAAAGGTTGAACCTTTTAAGATAACACAACCTGGACCTCCTACTGAATCTTAGCATGCTTCGTCTTGTGATCCATAGCAGGGTTTTGTCCCCTCTCAATCTGAACTTGTGAGAGAAGAAAACCCAACTGAGAAAGAAAAAGATTATCAACAAGGTGTTTTAGGCCAGTCTTTTTAGTTAAAAGATCTAAAGAGGAGAAAAATGATGGCTTCTAAACCAAAGTCCAAGAAGAAGAAAAATGGAGCATATATCTCCAAACCTCAGGATGAGTTAGAACATCATGAGGATGTGCAAGAAGAGGATGCTCCACCAACTCCAATCCAAGTAGCTCCTCTAGCATGAGGAAGACACATCTTATCTTGGACTTACACTATTAATCCAGAGAGATGGCATATGATCAGAGATCAAGGTATTGAAGATGTCTAAACATGGCAAGACATGTTCAATCTACCTCTGCATGATCTCTTTAAGATGAAAAGACACTTTGAAAGTCTGAATGATCCTGACCATCTTATGAAGAATGGCATGGTCATCATCATAATGAGGACTGTCAATATCTAAAGTCTTCAAATGTTATGGTAGCATCAGCCTAGGGGGAGTTTGTAAGGTTTCATATAAGTCTGATGAAATCCAAAACATCCAAAGTCTATCATGCATGTATGCATAGAAGTACTAAGTAGAATGCTTCGGAAGTTTCACACTATGCCTTAGAAAATATTCTAAGTGTGAAATCTTCCAAAGCCAAAACAAACATCTTCCGAAGCCCAACATCTTCCGAAGCTTCAACGACAAAGTCTTTCGAAGCTTCAAAGACAAAGTCTTCCGAAGCCAACTCATGAAGACAGATTTTTCCGAAGACTTTTGAGTACATGTTTTATCTGATATACCTTTTACTATAAAGCTAGATCACTTCCACTATACATTGAGGTCTTTAGTCTATTACTTTTTACTTTATAAACTTTTATCTTTTTTGTAATATATTAGGAAGTGAGCTATGGCATGTCATAATCACAAGTCAAAAGGCAATCTGCCTTTTGACTCTACATTGATTTTGTTGTTGTCTAGATCATGTATTCAGTTGGCCTTCAAAGTATGGTTGGCTGTAGGATATAGTATAAAGTATCTCAGGTCCTTTGTATCTTAAAAGAAAATTTTATGCTTTGTAAACACTTGTAAGAAACTGGAGAGCAATATACAACATTATTGAAAACCAAATACTTGTTTTATTGTTCTTAATCTTGTTTTCTCTCTTTATTACTTGTGTTTTTTAGTATCAAAGTGTGACTAGTTACTAGTTCTCCATTTGATCTGTTAAGTGTTCTAACTCACTCTTCTCATTGTGTGTTGTGTTGTAAGTGATCATTCCTTAAACGGTCCTATAGTATATGTTTGTATGTATGAATGTATGTGTATGTGTGTATATATATATATATATATATATATATATATATATATATATAAACTTTGATAAAATTAAAAACATACAAATTTGTATTTTATAAGAAATTATATGTTAGAAGTTGGAGAAAAAAGAGAAAAATTATAAAAACATTTAAACACTGAATTAGCTTTGGCAGCTTGTACATTTATGCATCAACGATTTCTACTATAAAATGTGAATCAAAACGCAGATAATAATAAATAGTGGTATATTTAAGATATTATCATTGTTATGAAGACTAGATCGGACCGCCCAATCTAACCAGTCTGACTAGGAATCAGATGAGTGGTCGAATTGGTTCGCATCAATTCGTTTTGGAGGGGTTCGACAAACCGGTTCGTCTCGAATCAGTTGTCAGACTGGATTTTGATTTTTTTTTATAGTTTTCTGGATTTTAATGGGTAAAAAGAGAGTGTTAAACAATAAATTTGTGTGTTGGAGATAAGATTATTGTTAAATTTTATATATACCTATAGAATACACACATAAATTACTTATATTGAATTATACATATAACTATATATATAATATTCTCTATATATAATTATGATGTCATCGGGTTTTTAAATCTGGTCCGACAACCGGACCAATAAGACGTTCAATTCGACGTACGATTCAATTATGAAAATATTGGATATTATAAAACGTTAACATTTAGTTGACAAAAACAGACAAAAGAAATGCGAGTGTGTTTAAAATATATACGTACATGGTATAAAATGTAGACATAACTAAAGTTAAAGGAGATTAAAATATATATGTTCAGAAAAACTTAATATTAATTAATTAAATATTACATGGTTCATTTATACACTATTCTTAAATGATGTGTAATATAAATTTTAAGGTATATATAATTTTCTTATATTCACTTAAAGGTGGTCAGTTTAAAAACCACTTCTATTGTATCCCGAAAATTACTAATCTTAATAGATAAACGGAACCTAACAAATTAGCCCAAAAGAAATTTTATTTTACTAGAGAAACAAAACCAAAAATCACAAAAAAAAAAAAAATTAGCCCAAAAAACCATTTTTCTTACTAGAGAAACAAAACCAGAAAACAAAAAAATAAATTAGCCCAAAACACATTCTTTTTACGATATGAAAAATGAAGCCCAAAATAAGCTACTTAAATTACAAGTCATGATTACAACATTTTTGTGTTAGAACTTGGAACTTATACACGAAAAAACCACAGCCACCTCACATGTTTATAAATTAAATTTCATTCGACGTTACATTTCATTCCATCACTCTTTAATTATTAAATTTACAAGGTTGGGATTTTGGTATGCAATATTATATTTATTTTGCAACTGTTGTACAAAACACATTTTTATATAAAATATATATACTTAAATTTTCTCATTGGTCTACACTAAAATCTTTTTCCCGTGAACGTTGTAGACCATTGTAACGGGGTTGGTATCACTTGTAAAATCACGAATTTGGTTAGTAGAGTCTAAATGAGATAACTAGAGGGGCAACTATGATTCTCAACTTAATCTCATCACATTCTATCATCTACTTGAAGCATTTCTCAACTTCCGTCCTTTATCCTGAATTATTTGGTCAATATAAACAAAACAAAACCACACCCACCTTACGTGTTTATAAATTAAATTTTATTCAAGGTTACATTTCATTCAATTTCTCTTTGATTATTAAATTTACAAGGTTGAGATTTTGGTATCCAATATTATGTTTATTTTGCAAAGGTTGGACAAAACACACTTTTGGATCAAATATATATACTTAAATTTTCTCATTGGTCTACACCAAAATCTTTTTCCCGTAAACATTGTAGACCATTGTAATGGGATTGGTATTTTTTATAAAACCATGAATTTGGTTAGTAGAGTCTCAACGAGATAACAAGAGGGGCAACTATGATTCGCAAATTAGTCTCATAACGTTCTATCATCTATTTGAAGCACTGCTCAACGCCCGTCCTTCTTCATCTTGAATTATTTGGTCAACATAAACGAAACGAAACCACAACCACCTCACGTGTTTATAAATTAAATTTCATTTAAGGTTACATTTCATTCCATTACTCTTTGATTATTAAATTTACAAGGTTGGGATTTTGGTATGCAATATTATGTTTCTTTTGCAAAGGTTGGACAAAACACACTTTTGGATAAAATATATATACTTAAATTTTCTCATTGGTCTACACCAAAATCTTTTTCCCGTGAACATTGTATACCATTGTAACGGGGTTGGTATCGCTTGTAAAACCACGAATTTGGTTAGTAGAGTCTCAATAAGATAACAAGAGGGTCACTATGATTCTTAACTTCGTCTCGTAACGTTCTATCATCCATACTTATTCATCCTGAATTATTTAGTCAACATAAATGAAACGAAACCACAACCACCTCACGTGTTTATAAATTAAAATTCATTCAATATTACATTTCATTCCATTACTCTTTGATTATTAAATTTATAAGGTTGGGATTTTGGTATGAAATAATATGTTTATTTTGAAAAGGTTGGATAAAACACACTTTTGGATAAAATATATATACTTAAATTTTCTTATTGGTCTAAACCATTTTTTTTTCAATGAACGTTGTAGAACATTGTAAGGTATCACTTGTAAAACCAAGAATTTGGTTAGTAGAGTCTCAATGAGATAACAAGAGGGGTAGCTATTGTCACACCCCAACCGATGACAGAAACATTTAAAGATATTATAGAACTAAAGTGTTAATAAATTAGGATTAAATTTCATTTCCATTAACCAATACAACATTACAATGTTTCAAATAAACATACAATAATTTTCAAAAATACAAATCTAAAACAAACATAACAAAATGATAGATTTTGTGTGTTTCTAAGTCTACTAACTGAATTTATTGATAAAGCTTCAAACATTTCCTGTAAAATGTATAAATTATTGGTCAACATATAAATATGTTGGTAAGCATTCAAGTTTGAATACATAACATAATAATGAATAAATCTCCATTCAACATGAGTAAAGAATACTAAAGTTTGTACAATGCTAGCATGCAAAGGCAATAATCAAACCAAAGTGTCCACTAGTGTAATCTTAGCATCAAAAGTGAGCAACATCGTAAAGGTTGATAACTTAACATAGACCTGTGATAATAGGGCGGATGTGCTAGTCGTATAACTCTATACATGTTAAGGGTGGTTTAGATTGTTCGCAAGATAATCGAGTAAATTACTATTCTCGTCTTTCGGGTTTGACGAAAATTACGATTTGAGTCCAATAGATTATTTATTACACTGAGGGTCCAATAGTTTCAAGTTTTGTTTTAATTTTACCTTAACCACTAACTTTGTTAGTGTAATTCTGTTAAGTTAATGTGAATTGAATATATTACCCATATTAGATACAAATAAAAAATAAAATCATTATCATCACCTACCATTATTATTTAACCCTTACCCAAATCTCTCTCTTGGTATTCCTCCATCTCCATTACCACCACCACCACCAACAACCCTCACCACCACTTCCACTATCCCTCACTACCATTACCACCATCCCTCACCGCTACCCACCACCACCATCATGCTTCCATCAGTGTCTTCTCATCATTGCTCATATTCATCTCCCTTTCTCCTTTTGATTTCAATATATCTATAAAGATTTATAAAGAGGTGGTGGGTCATTGTGGAGGTGGTGAGCAACAGTGGTTCTACACTTTTAGTCTTCGATTTCAACTTATAGATCTACATGGTGAGCGACGTTGTTCTGTTATATGATGGTGGCAGAGGTGAGCGATGATGGTGGAGGCGGGCGATGGTGGTTCTAGTTCAAGATGGTGCGACAGTGGTAGTGGTGGCTGGAGAGCATGGCGGTTGTGTCGGTAGATTAGGTTTGGGGAGTCTTGAGTGAAGAGAAAGAGAGAGAGAGAGAAAGAGAGAGAGAGAGAGAGAGAGGGAGAGAGAGAAAAAAAAGAGGGGTGGTGGCATAAGGTAGCGGTCAGAGTGGCCCGGGGTGGAGGAGGTGATGGTGGTCGAAGGTGGAGGTGGCGATTGTGCCCGGATGTGGTCTAGAGGTGGAGGTGACAAGCGGTGTTCTTTATTTTTAGATGATAGAGAGAGATAGATAGGTTGAAGTTAAGGGTGGGGAGTCTTAAACTCTAATGGTGGTGGTCTTGTTAGGAATGATAATGGTCGTTATGGTGGTGGTAGTGGGGGGTGGTGGTGGATGGGATATGGAGTAGGTATCTAATGATGAAGATGGCAAGATAATGGTGATAGTTATTTGATAAAGATGTTATTATTATTTTATATTTAATTATAAGGGTAATATTGTAAATTTACACTAACTTAATGGAAATATATTAATGGTGTTAGTGGCTTGGGTGAAATTGATACAAAACTTTAAACTATTGGACCGTCATTGTAATAAATGAACTATTGGACTGAAACCGTGATTTTCATCAAACCTAAGGGACGAAAATAGTAATTTACTCAAGATAATATATTCTAGAATGTATTTACAAATAGTATAACAAGTAAGTATGTTTGTATGAATTGAGTTTTAGAATAAGTTTGATTGAATGCATGAGTGAGTGTATTTGGTAATGTGTACATGTTGCAACCCAAATAGTGTTAAAACAAAAGGGGTGAAGTATGATTCACGGTTTGGCGATTAGAATTCAAAATAATAGATGAATGAGTATAAAGGTTTTAGTTACCAAAGTCACCCAAAAAAGTAAGCAAAAGTGTGTAATTTAGGATTCAAAGTTTGTATAATGTCTACCTTAACACATAACATTCAACCATGATTTGATTGATGTTATGGTTGGTTTTGACTAAGTATTATGTAGATATAAATATAAGTCATGCATTAGAGGTAGGGTAATCAACAAACCCCAAGTGTTATATTCATATAAGTCATGTATTAGAGGTGGGAATCTACAAACCTCAAGATTGTCACCATTGCACAAAATCTCTACTTAAGGGTGATTTGGATGGTAATGAGTACATAAATGAAAGTACTAAGTGATAATTTTTTAGATCATGGGTAGTGTAGTTCTTCTCGTAGGTTTCGAGTTGTCTTGATGCATAAGTGATAACCTTGCCTCATTCCATGAGGACATAACTGAGACCTTGATTAGAAGCATCACAATAAACCACAGATTCATCACTTCATCAGGAAGGGTTAGGATAGATGCGTCACAGAGCATACGCTTTAGGGTTTGAAAGGATTACACTTGTTTTGGACCCCAAACAAAAGATTTATCTTTTTGGGTCAAAAAGGTAAAGGTATGGAAATTTTTGAAAAGTTGGAGATGAATCAATGGTAGTAATTTGCCAATCTGAGGAAAGAACATACTTTAGTAGGGAATTTTGGAGCAATCCACCCTTTGACAGCATCTATTTTGGCAAGATCAACATGAATGCATTTGTCGCTTATGATGTGACCAAGAAATTAAACTTCTTCTGACCAAAATTCATATTTGGAGAATTTGGTGTATAGTCATTCGACTCACAGAAGTTCCAAGGTCACATGTAAGTGTCATTCATGTTCGGATTCGGTTTTATAATAGATTAGAATATTGTTAATGAACATAATTACAAAATGATCCAAATAAGGTCTGCACGCACGGTTCATAAAGTCCATAAAGACTACAGGTGCATTAGTCAAACTAAAAGGCATAACCATGAACTCGTAATGACCATACCTTGTGCGGAAAGTGGTTTTGGAATATCTTCTTCACATATTCGAAGTTGATGATAACTAGATCATAGGTCGATTTTTGAGAAACAAGTTTCTCCTTGAAGTTGGACAAAGAGATCACCTATACGAGGAAGAGAATAACGGTTTTTGACAGTGAGTTTATTGAGCTCACGATAATCAATGCATATGCAGAATGAACCGTCCTTCTTCTTTACAAAAAGGATTGGAGCACCTCAAGGGGATGAGCTAGGACGTATGAATCCTTTATTAACTGATGTGCTCCAATTTATACATAAAAATCATATCAAAAGCACATCAATTATTCCTTAATATCTTCCTTAAAATGATGAAATGTACTAAAAAATGTTAAATTGTGTTTTCAGGTGTTTAAAAGGGCAAGATTGACAAAAGAAGCATATTTAACAAGAAATTAAAGTAATCCGAGCTTTGGAATCCAAGCAGGGGGTCGTGCCTCATTAAGCACGCCCCCATGCCTTGCTAGAAACACACCCACGTGCTAAATTAACACACCCTCGTGCTTGGACATCTGACAGGACAAAACGTAATGTCCCCTAAAAGTAGACACGGGGTCGTGCCCCATGAGGCATGAGGTCGTGCCCCACCTCCAACACGGGGTCATGCCCCATTTAGCACGGGGTCGTGCCCTACACAACCTGCATGTATGAGCCGACCAACTTTTGTAAGCATTGTACTAGCACAGGGTCGTGCCTTTTAGGCACAGGGCCGTGCTTAAACACTCTAGAAAGCCTATAAATAGAAGCCTAAGCTCACCATTTTTGGCAAGCTTTGGTGGGAGAGTTACTCTGTAGAACTCTCTTGGAAATCAAGACTTCAAGATCATTTGGAGGCTCGGGAGGTGCATACAACACTTGGAAGAAGCTCGGGATCGTCTAAACGTCATCCATTGTGGATTATCGGTTTGATTGTTCCATTTCACCGATGATTACATATCTATCTTCTTTGTTATCTATTGTTATGTTCAAGCTCATTATGAGCTAAACTCTTTTTATCATCCTAATCGGATGAAACTTATGTAATTTGTGAT
>BJCM01152807.1:0-25402 GCA_018326385.1 Flaveria bidentis | reverse complement strand
ATGTTATTCAACTAATTTAAACAACATTACAAATAATATCCATGAACAAATTATCCTTATACGTTGTTCTTTCTCACACACAATCTATTTAGAAAACCCATTTTCTAAAATGGTGTACTTATTTAATTGCATGATCATATCATCAATTAAATATTAATTGGTGTTTGCTAAGCTTGTTATTGGGTATGACCCGACTTGGATCATAACGTACTAACCACATCAATGTTCTATGTGTCTTGGGCATAAAGGATCCAACATCATCAACATCAACCAAAAAGTCAGAGGAGTAATGAAACCTTTGCTCTCTATTCTTTTGAAGAAATTTAACCTATTTTTGATAATCAAATGTCATTTTTGGTTTGGGAAGATCAAACTGTTGTTTAATGATGTGATGTTTGTTTCTTTGAATCTTCCATAATTCTTTTATGTTACTCCTGTCATTGTTTGATCTAGATATCCTAGATTTGTTGTTATGAAAATGACTTCTGACATTGGGTTTCACAGATGATATTGTTGAGATGGATTTGTTTTGAGAAATTCTCAATCCCTCCTGATTGAAGTAACAATCAGATGTATTGTGATTGTTTATATCACAAACTCAACAATATTTATTGAAATAACTGTTTTTAGTGGAATAGTTGTTCATGTCACAGATAGAGCAGTATTGATTGAAAAAGGACTCTTTTGTTTTGTGATTAAACATGTCACATATGTCACAATACATATGTTTGTTTCTTGAATTTGATTTTGCTTTAGCAGACTTAGTTGGTTTTCCCATTTTCAACTGAGTCACGTTCTTTTGCTTAGGGGAAGAATCAAAATCAACCTTTTTTGTAGTTTGCATCAAAGCACTACTTTTGTTAACTGTTCTAGGTTGTTTTGGTTTCCTCAATCCTTTCTTTACTTCTTACTCAAACTGATCAACGTGCTCCTTGTTACATATTTCAAAACCGTCTCCTTGTCTTAATTTTGAAGATTGGGGGTCTAACTGAATTTTAGTTGTTGAAATCAGTGAGCTCTTGTGTTTCTTTTGCAGTGAAACCTTGTCTGATTTGCTTGAATTTTTTGGAGATTTAATCTCATTATCATAACTAATTTCAGCAGAAGGTTTAACTGACTTCACAAATTTCATCTTTCCTTTTGAAATAGCAAGTATAAATTTCATAAAGGGGACAATGGCCTTAATTGTGCTTGTTGGTTTGATGACATTCACTATCTTGTCTGAACACTCCTTGATTTTAATTGGGTGACCTAATTTGATTTTATCCTCATTTGTTTCAATGTAAACATTTGGTTTGTCTTGAGGATTTATGACTTGTTTTACTATTGTTTTTGGTTCAATAATGTTAGGTTCAATTTGCTCTTTGAGTATAACATTTTCAGGCATGATAGTGTAGTTATTATTGTATGGTGGAGGAAAAGAGTTATACCCAATCCCAGACATATCCTTGGGATCCTTTTGAGAATCAAGCATCTCTTACAGCTTGACTGAAGACAGTTGAAACCTTTCTTGTTTCAGTTCAGTAAGTGTTTGTTCAGCTTTTGATTGAGCTAACTTTTCAATCAATTGCTCATTCTCAACTGCAAGAGTGTACTTTTCACCATGCAATTTTTCAATGTTAGAGATGAGAGATTTACTTATTATTTCCAAGACTTTTATTTCTCTCTTAAGCATCTCTAACTTGACCTTTTCTTCTTTTATTTTGTCGGCCAACTTATGAGTGTGTCTCGATAACCATGCAGTTCAGTAATGCATTTATCACTAAAAAGGTTAGATTTTACCTCAGATGGCATGGGAGATGGACCATCATTGATGTGAGCCATGGGTGCATGATTTTGGAATTGAGGCTTTACATCCTCTATGACAATCTCCAGTCATATAATCTATCTTGCTTAATAACAAGAGCATATGCAGATGACTTACTACTTCTATGAGCTTGATTAGTCAGTTAAGGCTAAGTCTGATATATTTGTTGGTGTTGTTGATGATGATACTGTTGTTGGTAATTGTTGGAGTGAAAACTTGAGCTTGGTTATGAAGATGACTGGCTCTGAGAATTCCTTTGAAAGTTGTAGTTTCTTTTGAGAGAATTACATTCTCTAGAGAAGTGACCAGTCATGCCACAGTTGAAGCACTTCACCTTGGATTTGTCATACCCAAGTTTGGTGTTTTCATTAAGGCTAAGCTTTCTTCCTTTTCTAAAAAACTTCTTGGCTGCATTTGTAATCATAGCCATTTGCCACTGCAAATCAATTTCTTCTACACCATCTGGATCCATTTCTTCCAAGTCTTCCTGGATCGAATGTGCATAGGTGAGTTTGCCTCCCAGATAAGCTTCAAAGATAACAACAAATGCATTCTAAGTTGCTTTTGTTCTTCTGATCTTGTATCATTAGGAGTAGTTGAAGGATTTGTAGAGAATCCTGATGGTTGAGACGATGTTGATGGCCTGTTGGTTGGTGGAGCTGCAATGAATCCTGTAGTCTTCACCTGATCTCTTGAGGGAAGAAAATCATCTCCTCAGTAATGAATGCGCATTCCACAAAGTGAGTGTCTGAAGGAAACTTATATGCTTCAATAACTCTGGGTCCACCTAGGTTTCTGCTTCTTTCATCAAGCTCCAGTGCTTCTATCTTGGCAATCATTATATCCAAGGTGGTACTCCCAAGATCAAGAGTGTTTTTCAGCATTGTCACATTTTGTTTCCAGTTTTCTAGATGACTGTGAAGCATATTCTTGTTTAACTCATTGACTTTATAAGTTACTCCCAAGATCTCTATGTCATTTACGAGCTGCATAAATCTATGCAGCTATGACTCCCCCTTAGAGTGATGAAAGGTTTCACACTGATTATCAAGCTTATCTTTGTTAATTTAAGCAACTTCACTACTTCCTTCACTCATTATCAGCAGTGCATCCCATACCGCTTTAGTAGTTCCATACTTTTCAATTCTTTTCAGCACATCCATTTTCAGTGCTTGAGTGAGTATGGAGTATGCTTTGAGTTAAACCCTAATCTTCTTGTAGTCATCATCATTAAGAGTCAGATCCTCAATAGGTATTCTTGAGGTTTTGTAGATGGCAGCTTGATAAGCAAACAATGTCACAGGAATGTGAGGCCCTTTGCATATTGAGATCCAATAGTCTGGACCTACACCTGTGATGTAATTCATGAATCTGATTTTCCATTACTTAAACTCAAATTTGTGTTTAAGCATGGGAGGTTTTGGAGTATGACCAAGTTCTAAAAAGTTATGTGAATCCATTTTAACAAGGTGTTTTTAACTTGTTTAAATGATGATTAGATAAATTTTAAGTTCAATTAGTCCAACTAGTCCAAATAGTCCAAAACATGCTCAATGAATCAGATCTGTTGATGTTTCTGAGTTTATGTTACAAATTTTTGTTATATTAACAGTTCACAGCTTTGAATATGAAGACGACTGCCTTGTTCTTGAAGGTGAGAACGTATGAACAGTAACTGTTGAAAAGTTTTCTGCAGTTTACTAAGTAGAGGTGGTAGAACACTCTATTAGCAACTCAATCACTAGATCAATCGAGTTCTGTTCGGATCTTGGGTAGATCTGAAAAATAACCGAGACCAAGGCTCTGATACCAATTGACTGGGTCATGAGATTAATATTCTCACTAGGATCGAATATGGTGATTGAGTTAATGATTGTATAGCGGAATCAAACAATCAAGAAACATTTAATGCAAGAAATACTCATAAATGCTTTTTGTATTAATGAAGGTGATTGATTACAGTAAATGCTTGGGTTTGAGCATTAAACAGTAATAATACACCTTGATAATCAAAGACACAAAATATTCTAACTGTCTATCAATAGTCACCTCACATACGAAGTTTTCTATTCATTTATATGCTAACAAGATGCCTTTATAAAAAATGACTAAACTACCCCTGACCTATACATCAGAACTAGTCTAAGTCTTCATCGGGATTTCTTTTCTTCATTCGCATTGACAAATGCAGATGAGTTGAACTTGATCAGCATTTCTTCTTTAGTCTTCCGCATTAGTAGTTGGTCATCAACATTGACTAATGCGGATGAAAATATACTTGTCCGTATTTGTTGTTCGGCCATCCACATTTACAAATGCGGATGTGCAAAGCTTGTCCGCATGTCTTTTAGGCTATCCACATTTTTAATGAGGAAGAACAAACACTTGTCAACATTTGTTCTATGTCTTACCCATATACAAATGCGGTTAGCCAACACTTAATCTTCTCTGTAGATTCTTCATTTGCATCAATACTTGAACTTGTGGGATTACCGGCAGAACAACCATCAACTCACCAATTGAATTGGCATGTATGATCCTTTCAGGGTCCAACAAATTTGGAGATACATCTTCCACCTGAGCACTCTAGTCAAAGCCTCATTTTGCAACAGCTACTGCAACTTGCTCTTTTAGCTTCTCCAACTGGTTGGCTCTTTTAGTGTAGTTTTGTCTGTTTTGTGCTTGGCCACCATTTATCATAGGGGCCTTGCATTCTTTAGCAAATTGTCCCATTTGGTTATAGTCGTAACACTTCTTTTTGCTTTTGTCCAGCCCAAACTTTCCATGGCCATATTGCTTGCAAACTTTCTCCCTGTCCTTTTGTAGTACTTCTTGGATTTGTGAGTCTTAAGAGCCATTTTCTGAATTATCTCCATGTACTCCAGATCATCTGGATGGATGCAGTCAAGATCTTCAAGGGTGAAGAGAAAGTTGCCAGTACTTTCATCAACAAACATAAAATCTTGAGAAGAGCTTGTCCCTTGGAATGAACTTCCTTGAGTGTAACTCTCCCTTGGTGTCTTTGGAAAGGTGATGAAAGGACCCTTTTGTGAGTTGTCAGGGTAGCAAATAAGATGATGTTGTGGTTATCTGCAATCCCATTCAACCACATGAAGGGTTAAATTCAGTTGATTGCTAGAGTTACTAGATGAATTTTACATGTTCATCTCAATCTTGTATCCACTAAGAATACCATATTGTAAGGCCCCATCCCCGGGATGCTTTTAACTAGACAATCATTACACATAAAACATAAAACATACATTTAAATTTGCTAAAATTTTGCAACAGAATAACTTAAAACCATTTCATATATTAATGAATGCTTTTGCAAAACAATACAATGTAGTTAATTGTTACAAAATATAATCATTTGCATTATATCACAAAAACGTCATAGTTATACAAATGGATGTCATCCAACATGCCAAGTATCTGTAGCGTGCCATCCTTAGCAACATTCACCTGCCAACCGGAAAATACATAAGAGTCAGCGTTGTTAAGTGAGTTCTAGTTTTATAAATAGAACACTTTTACATCCGTTTAAAATCATCTTTTACATTCATACGCGATCATGCATCATATGTACAAGTAGATACTATATTATTATCTTCCGTTATTATTTATTACCATTCGCTTAATATACGTCATCATTATCATTTCTTTTCATTCATAGTCTTCCTTACTTATCTTTTGTACATTCGTCATCTTTCTTACTTACATTCAGGACCAATGCCATGTGATATACCCCACCATCATGCATAAGCGGGTACTGGGCCAAAGTCTATAAGTAGACTCCTGTACATTGTGCCCGGTGGCCTGACCACAGTACCGGGGTAAGCCGAAAGGATCCCATACGTATGGTCAATCACAAGGATTAGACCCCAATATGCATCCTTCTAGGGTAGCTAACCCGCACACTATTGAGCTAACACCCATCTTTAGTTGTGAACCTCCTTACAGTGTTTGCAAGACTTTCTTACATTGGTTCCTCCATTGATTCATGCATTCATTTTTCGTTACATTCCTCTTACCATTATCATTAACTTATGATTTACGTTACATAATACTTTTCGTTCATTTCATAATCATAACACGTAAGTCACAGAGTAATACACAATAGGAACATAAGGTCAACATAACACATTCATACATAGCATCACATAAGCATCACATAACCCATCACATATCATCATAAGCATCATGCATCATCCATTCCCATACACATACACATGCAAACCAAGTACAAGTCATCATAGAACATAATCGACCCTCTGCGGGACAGCGGGGGTTCGGGGGCGACAACCCTTAATAACGAGGTCCTAGGGGCAGCAACCCCTAGTAGGGTCCAAGGGGCAACACCCTTGGCTGTTAAACATTTATATATCATATTTTGCTATAGAAAAATCGATCTTCCTATTAAAACCTCTTAAAATCTTGGTCATTTAAATCGTATATTTAGTATGCATTTGCAGCCCCAAACAACTTTAAAACCTTTAAAGTAGGGAGAACTCACCTAGACTCAGTGAGTAGCTTCTTAATCAAGCTTTTTAAGCAAGGGTAGCACTACACAGCTTGTAGATAAGTTAACACTCAAAGGGATTAATTTAAGCCTAATTTCGCTGCCAGCTCAGCAGATTCGCTGCTAGTTCCGCTAGGAGTTTCGCTGCCACCTTCGCTGGCAGTTTTGCTGCCACCTTCGATGGCAGTTTTGCAGCCACCATCCCTGGCAATTTCGCTGCCACCTTCACTGGCATTTTCGCTGCCACCTTCCCTGGCAGTTTCACTGCCACCTTCCCTAGCAGTTTCGCTGCCACCTTCTCTGGTATTTTGCTGCCACCTTCGCTGGAAGTTTTGCTAACAACTTCGCTGTCAGTTTCGCCCAACTTTCATTAGAAATCCAGGTCTCTGAAACTATAATTTCGTAGAAAGTCTTCATAGTTTCGCCGGACGACTACATAATTTCATTAGATGAACCCACAGTTTCGTAGAATGAGCTGAAATTCCAACCAACTCATTTTTGACCCAAAATATCAATCTTTTACGCCCAAATATTTGGTTTTTCACCCCAAAAGCTATATCTAAGCATCTTACATGTTTTCTTACACAAAAACGTGAGTTTTGTGGGATTCTTTACCACTTTCAAAAACCCTAAACCATAGAATCCGAATTTACTTTTAAAGAAATGGTTAAACGATGTTCTTACCTATATTCTTGGTTTTTTCATGTTGTTTGGATGCCCACAAACACCGATCTTCAATCTCTTGATCAACCGAGTCTTAGATCACCACTTTCTTTTCACTTTCTCTCTCTACACTCTCTCTCTAAAAGTTGGGTGTTGAGTTGCAAATGAGAGTGGCTCTTTTTGATCCATTTATATATACCGAGCGTTCCCAGGACCTTAAATTCTTCGAACACATAACCCGCGAGGTCTACTCGTCCATACTCCATTTTCCTCTTATTTTCATGAAATAACCCCGTCTAAGCCCTTATTATTAATTGGCTCGTTTCGACTTTAGTCAGGGCATTAGATATACAACTCTATAGGTGTAAGAGTCTTAAGGTTATTAGTTCTCTTGATAAAAACACAATAATATGTCCACTATTTAGGAAGAATAGACATGAACTTCGTCACAATGTCTCTATTTTCAAGAGTTAATCCAACATCCATTAGAGTGTCCACAATCTTAACATACCTGAAGTATATTTGAGTTATGGTTTCACCTTCTATGAAAGTGATGTTTTCAAACTATTGCTTCAAGAGGTCCTTGTTTTCTTTTGCTTTAGTAGACCCCTCATACATGAGCTTCAGTGCATCCCATAACTACTTAGCAGTTTGCACTTCTTGAAGCCCTTGTATATGGAGTTTAGAATAGTAGTTTGGAGGGTAGTAATGGCTTTCTGATCTATGTTTATTCTTTTTCTATCTTCTTTAGAATAGTCAACCACCTCCTTTAAATCATACCACCTCCAACAGTGGCTGAAGAGGTGCTTGGTATGTGACGTCAAGAGACAACATATTCCCACATCCTTGAGTCTTGTGACTTGATAAAGCCTTCCATTCTTTGAAACTAAGTATTAAAGTCTTCACTAGTGATTAATGGGGACTTTGTCATGGTTCCAGTTTCCATATCAACCTTTGTAAGAGCTGTCGTTTGAGTTGCTAAGTGTTTTGTGAGACCGAGGTATCTAAGATGGTGAGATCTTACAATTAAGAGCCTGAAATGCTTTGATACCATTTGCTGGACCATTGAATGGATGGTCACTTACACTTCATCTCATAATGTGGAGAGTATTCATAACACTTAAAAGATCAAATAGGGAACTAGGACTTTGGTTATGATACTAAGAGCACAAGTAACCAAGAGACAAAAACTTAAGAACAATAACAATGTAGTTTGGTTTTCAAAATTGCAGTATATTGCTTCTTAAGTTCTATTACAAGTGTTACAAAGTATGATGAATAATTTACAAGAAGTTGAGATACTTTACACTACATCCTACAGCCGACCATACTTTAAAGGCCAGCTGGATACGTTTGATCTAGACAACAAAATCAATGTAGAGTCAAAAAGGAAGATATGCCTTTTTGACTAGTGACTATGACATACTATTCCTCAGATTCTAATATATTACAAAAAGGATAAAGTACATAAAGAAGAAAGTTACAGACTTGAGACCGTAATGTATAGTTACAAAAAGCATGGACCATTCACCAACTTGTTAAGTTAGTGAGTCTTTAGAGTTACAGCAGAAAGTTGGTCAGCTTTAAGTATTGTACATTAGATAAAGCATGTTCTTCAAATTTTGTGGAAGAATTTCTTCACTTTATAAGCTTTAGAAGAGTTTTTGTTTAAAGCTTTAGAGGACTTCATTTTTGGCTTTGGAAGATATCGGTATTGGCTTCGAAAGATATTATACATAGAATATTTTCTAGTGTAGAGAATGAAACTTCTAAAGAAACTTCTACTTGGTAATGAGTGAATGCTTGTAGGAAGGACTTAGTCTGTTTTGGATGCATTATTCTTTCATTAAACCTTTCAAATGTTTGGTTAGCACTCTTCCCGGTCAAGATTATATTGTCTACATAGACAAGAAGAGTAACAAACACACATTTCTACTTTTTATAAACAAAGAATAATCATTAACACTTTGAACATAACCAACTTGTAGTAAAACATTAGTTATGTTGGACCCTGAAAGTATCAAACATGCCAATTCAATTGGTGAGTTGATGGTTATCTGCTAGAAACTCCCTAAGTCCAAGAATCAATGCGGATGAAGAATCTACCAAGAAGAACCAAGTATTAACTAAGCGCATTTGTAAATGCGGAAGACATAGAAGAAATGCTGAAAAGTGTTTGTTCTTATTTATTAACAATTGCGGATAGTCAAGAAGATATGTGGACAAGACTTGTTCATCCGCATTTACAAATGCGGATGACCAACAACAAATGTGCATAAGTATTTGTTCTTCTGCTTTACCCAATGCGGATGACCAACTACTTATGCGGATGAACAAGTGAAGAAATGCTGATGAAAAACAACTCATCCGCATTTGTCAATGCGGATGAACTAAAGAAATGGTGATGAAGATTTAGACTAGTTCTCATCTATAGGTCAGGGGTAGTTTAGTCATTTTATAAAAAGGCATCTTGTTGGCCTATAAATAGAATAGAATACCTCATACATGAGGTAACTATTGATAGACAATTAGAATATTTTGTATTACACTTTCTCAAGGTGCATTATTACTGTCTTTGCTATAACCCTAGCATTTATTATAATCAATCACCTTTATCAATATATACAAAGCATGTATGAGTATATTTTCGCATTAAATGTTTATTTATTATTTGTTTCCGCCATTCAATCTTTGACTTGATAACTATATTCGATCCTAGTGAGAATCTTAATCTCACCACCCAGTCAATTGGTATCAGAGCTTTGGCCTCGGTTCTTTTTCAGATCTACACAAGATCCGAATATAACTTGATTGATCTGGTGATCGAGTTGCTAGTAGTGGGTTCTATCAACTCTACTTAGTAAACAGCAGAATATACGCTTTAAATTGTTACTGTTCATACTTCCTCACCATAAAAAACAAACCAACAGTTCCCGCTCTTGAAGCTGTGAACAGCCAGAATAACAAAAAGCTTCAATAGAAACTAAGAAACTTAACAACTCTGATTCTGAGAGCTTGTTTTGGATGATTTGGAAAAGTTGGACTTAAAGAACTTAAAAACTTATCTAATCTATATTAAAAAAGTTAAAACATACTTTGTTAAAATGGATTCTCACAGTTTTTCAAAACTTGGCCATACACCTAAACGTCCTATGCTTAAACACAAATCTGAGTTTAAGCAATGGAAAATCAGATTCAGGATTTACATTACAGGTGTAGTTCCTGACTTTTGGATTTCAATTTGCAAAGTGCCACAACTCCCTATTACTCTGTCTATAGATCAAGCTGCCATCTACAAGACAGCAAGAATACCCATTGAAGATCTGACTCTTGATGATGAAGATTACAAGAAATCAAGATTGATCTCAAACCTTACTCCATCCTCACTCAAGCACTCAAGATGGATGTGCTAAAAAGACTAGAGAAGTATGGTACTACCAAAGTAGTATGGGATGAACTTCTAATTATGTGTGAGGGAAGCAGTGAAGTTGCAAAGATTAACAAGGATAAACTTGTTAATCAGTAAAACATTTCATCACTCTAAAGGGGAGTCCATATCTAAACAAGTTCATAGATTTGTACAGTTGGTAAATAAATTGGAAATCATGGGAGTCACTTACAAAGTCAAGGAGTTCAACAAGAAAATGCTGCATAGTGTTCTAGAGACCTGGAAATAAAATATGACCATGTTAAAGGACACTCTTGATCTTGAGAGTAGCACTGTGGATATAATGATGGCCAAGATAGAAGCGCTGGAGCTAGATGAAAGAAGCAGAAACTTGGGAGGACCCAAAGTGATTAAGGCATACAAGTTTCCATCAGAATCTCACTCTATGGAAAATGCCTTCATCACTTGGGAGGATGATTTCATCTCTTCTAGAGATCAACTGAAAACCACTAGGCTCATTGAAACTCCACCAATTAATAATACATCAACATCATCTCAAGCATTAGGATTCACTTCAACTCATACAAAGACTCCTGATGACACAAGATCTGAAGAACAAAAGGAAACTTACAATGCCTTTGTTGCCAGCTTTGAAGCCTATTTGGGATGAACACTCACCTCAGTACATCTGATCCAGGAAGACTTAGAATAAGTGGATCCAGATGATGTAGAAGAAATGGATTCGCAATGGCAAATGGCCATGATTGTTATGAGAGCAAAGAATTTTTTTAGAAAAGGTGGAAAGGTCAGCCTTAATGAAAACACAAAGCTTGGATATGACAAATCCAAAGTGAAGTGCTTCAACTGTGGCATGACCGGCCACTTCTCAAGAGAATGCAATACCCCCAAAAGAAACAACTTTCAAAGAAATTCTCAGAGCCAGTCATCCTCACAGTCAAACTAAAGCTTTCAATCCACCAATTATCAGCAGCAATATCATCATCAACAACAACATCAATCATATCAGAATCAACCTCAACTGACAAACCAAACTTATGGAAGAAGTCAGTCATCTGCAAATGCTCTCGTGATTAAGCAAGATGGAGTATGTGCTGGAGCCTCTACGCAGAGGAAGTAAAGCCTCAATTTCAAAATCATGCACTCATGGCTCACATCAAAGATGGTCCATCTCCCATGCCTTCTGAGGTAAAATCTAACCTGTGTACTGATAAATGCATTACTGAACTACAAGATTATAGAGAGCATTACCATAATCTTGCAGACAAAATAAAAGAGGAAAATGTTAAGTCATAGATGCTCAAGAGAGAAATAAAAGGATTTGGAATCAAAATAAAATCTCTCATCTCTGACTTTGAAAAATTACATGGTGAAAAGTACACTCTTACAGCTAAGAATGAGCAACTGACTAAAAAGTTGGCTCAATCTAAAACTGAACATACACTTGCTAAAATGAAACTAGAAGAGTTTCAACTGTCTTCAGTCAAGCTGCAAGAGATGCTTGATTCTCAAAAGGATCCCAAAGACATGTCTGGGATCGGGTATAACTCTTGTCCTCCACCATATAGTGACAACTACACTGTCATGCCTGACTCTGTTACACTCAATGAGAAAATTAAACCTAACACTATTGAACCAAAAACAATAGTAAAACAGATCACTAATCCTCTAAACCAATCAAACATTTACATTGAAACAACTGAGGATAAAACCATATTACGACAACCAATTAAAATCAAAGAGTGTTCAGACAAGGAAGTGAGTGTCATCAAACCCACAAGTCCAATTAAGGAAATTGTTCCTTTTGTGAAATTCTTACCTTCCATTTCAAATGGTAAAAAGAAAACAATTCAATCAAATCAAACAAGGTTTCACTGATAATGAGATTATATCTCAAAACAATTCAATCAAAGAAACAAACAAACCACTGATTTCAACATGTAAAACTCTATCAGACCCTCAATCTTCAAAATTAAGACATGGAGTTGGATTTGACATATGCAACAAGGAACGCGTTGATCAATTTGAGAAAGAGGTAAAGAAAGGTTTGAAGAAACAAAAACAACCCAAAAATTCTAACAAAAGTAGCGTTATGAAGCAAGCTACAAAAGGGGCTAATTTTGATTCCTCCCCTAAGCAAAAGAAAGTGACTTAGCTACAAATAGGAAAATCAGTTGAGTCCCACAAATCAAAATCTGATTCAAGAAACAAACAAATGTATTGTGACATATGTGATATGTTCAATCACAAAACATAAGAGTGCTTTTACAATCAATATTGCTCTATCTGTGACATGAACAACCACTCCACCAAAAACTGTTATTTTAACAAATATTGTTCAGTCTGTGATATGAACAATCACAACGCATCTGATTGTTACTTCAATCAGAAGGGAGTGACAATTGCTCAGAACAAACCCATCTCAACATCATAATCTTGTAAACCCCATGTATGGAGTCATTTTCCCATCAATCAGTCTAGGACATCTAGATCACACAATTATAGGAGTAACACAAAAAAAATGTGGAAGAGTCAAAGAAACAACCATCACATTTTAGCAATATTTGACTTTCCAAAACCTAAAATGATTTTTGACAATCAGAAATGGTTTAAATTTCTTCAAAAGAATAGAGATCAAAGATTTCACTACTCCTCTGACTCCTCAGTTGATCTTGATGAGATGACTCCAGCAAAATATCATAAGCAATCTCTAAGGTAACCTCTAAATAGATCACAATTTAAAGGAAAGTATCGAGAGGTCACCATATGGATAAAATTAGGAAACCCATGACCATCATGGCTTGGGCTTCACATTCTAGTTAGTTCTTTTATGCTTGCAGGGTCATCCATATAGGTCCAACAGCCTATGGTACGTGGAAAGTGGATGTTTTGGACACATGACTGGAGATCGTTCCCTCCTACATGACTTCAAGCAAATACAAGGAACTATTGTGGCATTTGGAGGAGATTCAGAAGGTTAAAGAATTACTGGTGAAGGATCTGTGACAAATGGGATGCTGAGCTTTGATATAGTGAACTACTGTGAACAACTGAACTTCACTCTTCTAAACGTGTCTCAGATCTGCGACAAGAAATATTCAACTCACTTTACCGACACTCATTGCTACATTCTGAAACTGGGATTTCAAATCTCTGAAGAATGGGTTGTCCTAAAGACTCCGAGGAAGAATAACACCTATGTCTTAAACCTGAATTCTACAACACCTATAGAAGAAACATGTCTTTTGTCAAAAGCATCATTTGATGAGTCCCAGCTTTGGCACAGATGTTTGGGGCACACTAACTTTAAAAACATGAACAAATTGGTAAAAGGAAACCATGTCATTGGTCTTCCTCATAAAGAATTTCATTTTGGTTATCACTATTCAGCGTGCCTCAATGGAAAACAACATAAATTTTCCCACAAATCCAAGCTGGTGAACACAAACAATACTCCATTGAAGCTACTTCATATGGATCTATTTAGACTAACTCATGTAATGAGCATTGGAAAGAAACAATGTTGTTTAGTGATCATTGATGACTTTTCAAGATTTACATGGGTTTTCTTCTTACTTCATAAAACTAAGGCATCCCAAATAATACAAAACTTTACCACAAAATTTGAAAACCAACTTGATCATAAGGCCAAAACAATAAGAAGTGATAATGGAAATGAGTTTAAAAATGAAGACATGAGTTCATTTTGTCCAACCAAAGGCATTGCTCATCAATTCAGAGTAGCTAGAACTCCTTAACAAAATAGGGTAGCTGAAAGTACAAATAGAACACTAATTGAAGCAGCAAGAACAATGCTAGCCGATGCTAAACTGCCTATAACCTATTGGGCAGAGGCAGTTAACACATATTGCTTTATGCAAAATCGAACTCTGATTGTAAAAGAAAGTAACACGACTCCATATAAACTGCTCTTTCACCGAAAACCATTTATCGGATTTTTTAAATCATTTGGTAGTCCTGTCTCAATATTGAATACCCGAGACTATTTGGGAAAGTTTTCATCTAAGTCTGATGATGGATTCTTTGTAGGTTATTCTTCTGTTTCAAAGGCTTATAGAGTGTTTAATCCTAGATTAAACATTACTGATGAATCGACAAATGTTCAATTCAAGGAACAATGGCTTCCCAAATCTACAAATGGTCCCGACTGGTTGTTTGATATTGACACATTTCCAAAATCATTTGATCAATTTCACTTGTCTAATGCAGGAAATCTACATTCAGCTAAAACTTCCTTAGTTGTAGCAAGAAGAGATGATTTTCCATTGATTCCTCCTACATCTACTGAATACATGAATGAAGATGTTCTTCTCCAAGCTAATCCCATCAGACAACCATCACAAAATCAAAGTGTTTCAACTGAAGGAGGTCCAAGCCTGTTATCATCACACTCAGAAGATTTGTCAACAGATATCAGAAATCAAAAACAAGCTAGTCCTCCAGCTGAAACAGAAAGAACATCAAATGATGGAAGCAATCAAAGTGCTGCTGAAATTAAAGCAGTCAATGAAACGGAGTCTGATTGTCTTCATAATTCCCCCAACAGTACAAGATGAAGGTGCCTCTCACCATAATGATCTGAATGTCTCCAATCTTGATGTAACCATTGCTGGTGACTCGATTCCAACCACCAGAATACACAAGAATCATTTAGTGGAAAGTATTATTGGTGAACTTAATGAAAGGGTGACAAGAAGCAAGTCTGGTATTGCAAACATCTGTTTGTTCTCATGCTTTCTTCGTCAAACAGTACCCAAGAACATCAAAGAGGCTCTTCAAGACAATTTTTGGATTGAAGCAATATAGGAAGAATTGCTACAATTAAAGAAGGAAGAAATATGGCAACTAGTAGACCTTCCTGAAGGACAATAACCTATCGGCACCAGATGGCTGTACAGAAACACAAATGTTGATAAAGGGATAGTCACCAAAAACAAAGCAAGACTGGTGGCACAGGGTTATACTCAAGAAGAAGGAATTGATTATGTTGAAGTGTTTGCACCTGTTGCCAGACAAAAGCAATAAGAATCTTTCTAGCATATTCTGCATCCATGATGTTTACTGTTTATCAAATGGATCTGAAGTGTGCATTCTTATATGGAAAGATTGTTGAAGAAGTCTATATGAGTCAACCACCTAGCTTTGAAGATCCAGATTTCCATCACAGGGTGTACAAGCTTGACAAAGCCCTGTATGATCTTCATCAAGCCCCAAGAAAGTGGTATGAGACTCTACCATCTTTTCTTCTTGAAAATGGATATGAAAGAGGAAAGATTGATCAAACTCTCTTCAGAAAGAGAAAAGGAAAATTCATGTTGTTAGTCCAGATTTATGTAGATAATACCATCTTTGGCTCAACAAACAAGCTACCCTGTAAAGACTTTGAAGACCTTATGCAATCAAAATTTCAAATGAGTGCAATAGGGGAATTCACTTTCTTTCTAGGGGTGCAAGTCCAATAAATGGCAGATGGAATCTTCATCAATCAATCAGAATATGTGGAAACAATGTTGAAAAAGTCCACTTTGCTGATTGTCAGTCTATCAGAACCCCTGTGGATACTCAAGTGAAGATTGGACCTGATCCAGAAGGCAAATCAGTGAATTAGACTCACTATCAAACTATGATTCGGTCACTTATGTATCTAACAGCCAGTAGGCCTGACATTGTGTTTGGTGTTTGTGTGTGTGCCAGATATCAAGCTGATACTAAGAAATCTCATATTAATGTTGTCAAGAGGATATTCAGATATCTTAAGGGTGAACCTGCTCTTGGGTTATGGTTTCCAAAGGAAGGAGACTTCAATCTCTGTGCCTTCACTGACAGTGATTATGGAGGATGCAACATCAATAGGAAATCCACGTCTGGCGGTTGTCAATTTCTTGGTCCCAGACTGGTCTCCTGCTAGTGGAAGAAGCAGACAAACGTATCTATATCAACAACATAAGCTGAGTATATTGCAGCATCAGCCTGTTGCTCTCAAGTTCTCTGGATTCAAAACCTGATGCTTGATTATGGTTTTAACTTCTTGCAAACACCTATTAACATTGACAACATAACAACTGTTTTCATTACAAATAATCCGATTAAGCACTCAAAAACCAAACACATTGAAATTAGATATCACTTTTTGAGAGACTATGCTGAAAAGGGGTTAATCAAATTGATTAAAGTATCGACTAAAAATCAATTGGATGATTTATTTACTAAGGCATTTGAACCTAGTAGGTTTGAATTCCTAGTTCAATCAATTAGCATGATTAACCTTATGTAAAACCAATCCAAAAATCAAAAAAAATCAGAAAATCACAAAAAGAAGTCAATTTTGATGAAGAAAAGAATATAATAGGAAATGATATAATTACAATCGTTATATCATTCACTATGTTTAGTTTCAAAAATTGAAAGACTGTCATGACTTACCAGATATGTTGGTAGGCTCAACTTGGAAGAGAAGATACATACAGTGATGAATTAAAATCTTATTCAATGGTGAAACACTCATCTTAAAGTACATGTATTTATTGGCTTATCTGAGTGCATGTGTGTGTAGTAACCTAAACACACAAGGTAATGATACTTTATGAATCTCATTCACCTACATTAAGTTTGATCTTTGTTTTGCTGAGAAAAGACCTAATGAAACAAGCACATAGTGCAAATGTACTAATCCAAAAGATTCCTAATCAGGAACACATCCAAATTGGATGAATCTAAAAAAGCAATACATTCCAAGTGAATGAACAAAAAAATCCAATCATGGATCACCTTCCAAAGTGAAGTGAAAATAATTCCAATATGGATCATCATGAAAAGGATAAAAGTAAAAGAATCCCAATAAGGATCAGTGAAAATGAGGTCTCATAGCTTAAGTAACCTGGTAAGGAAAGTTGTGAAAAAGTTCTACCATGCATTACATAAGGATGGTTGATCATTCCATACTTTTGTGTGTGAGGTACATGTTGAATAATTAAATCAACCAAAAAAATTATAAATATAACTTGCATCAAAATATCAACCTGATATGAGTTTAAGAGGACAAACATAACTTCAATCAACATCTTCATAAACATGTCCATTTTATCATAAAGGATGCACATGTGTAATGGAAGATTGATTTGATCCCAACAAAAGATATACTTCTCTTCATTATTAATAATCAAAAGTACATAAGTATCAAAAATTTCAAATCTTTAAAGTTTCTATCCTAATGAGGATATAAACTTTAGGGGGAGTAATTTTAATTTTTGACTAAGGTTTTGAAAACATCTACTATCTTCAAAACAAAACAAAAAGAAAAGGTCTGTGTTGGTGCATAAGTTATACCATAGAATCTCAGCCTATCTAGATGCTTGGAAGCATAAGAAATCCAAGATTAGTCAAACAATGGGAAACTTGTATCACATCTGGCATACAAGTCAATCCATGCAAAAATTGATGACCCCAACAATAGTCAACAACTTCATAAGAGAATTCAATCAACTTCATAAAAGAATTCAACCAGAGACATTTCTTCATAACGAGAAAAACCAAAACGAAAACATTAACCTTTGATTAAGTTCAAAAGTTAATGCAGGTAAGTGCATTGGTTAATGCGGGTGAAGGTAACCCATGCATATAACTAATGCGGGTAACTATTTATGTCAAAGTTTGAAGTGTTAAGACTAATGCGGATAAGGACTTTACTCTACAACATTTGTGTCTAACAACTATACATGAAACGTTTGAAGTGTTAAAACCTATGCGGAAGAAAAGTGTTCTACCATATTGGCTAAATGCGGATGATATTTTCACTTCCGCATTTGTTTTACTCATCCGCACTTGTAGATATGTGCAACTTCAACACTTTACATTTGTATCAAAAAGGGATAAATAAGTGCTTAATCTCTTCTGTCACCATGAATGATGATCAAGTAAATATGGAAGTTTTACTCTATCGCATTTGCTATACTGAGCAAATGCTGAACAAGTTTGATCAGCCGCATTTGCTATGGTGAGCAAATGCTGAACAAGGTTGATTAGCCGCATTTGCTATAGTGAGCAAATGCTTAACAAGTTGATCAACCGCATTTGCTACAGTGTACAAATGCGGATGTCCAAACTCATGTTGATGAACTTAGTTCTTCCGTATTTGCCACAATACACAAATGCGGATAGAAGAAAACTTAAGTATTCAAACTTCCACATTTGCTACAGTGTACAAATGCGGATGTCCAAACTTATATGTTTTACTCTTCTGCATCTACAACAATAAACAAATATGGATGTATAAAACCCCTCCGCATTTGCTACATTGTGAACTAAACTTGGTCGCATTTTTTCTGAAACTTGAGAAAAAACTTGTAAATGTTATTATTTGACTATTTAAAGCACATTCAAAAGGTAATTTAATACTTTTCGAATTTGAGTGACTCCAAAGTGCGTCGAGCGAAAACACGCTGTTCATCTTCTTCAATCATCAAAATCTTTAACATTCAAAGATCTTAGTCTCATTAATTTTGTACTCATCTTCGATTCTACCAAACTATAGTATCAAACAGAAGGTGAAACATTCAACATTTTATAACCTAAATGTCCAACACTTGGATTGATGACGAACTTAGAAACCTAGGTTAATGAATGAAATTCAAAATCAGACCCATTCTAAGAAAAGATGAACATTTCCGACTTCAATGAGCATGTAAACTAAGAAGAATATTAATGAACAAAAAAAATCATAACCATGTTCATCATATGAACAGAGGATGATGAATGCGAAAATGTTAAAATCATTTCTTGAAATAAAATCAGATTAAGGGTCAAACAACATCAAAAATCATCTCTTCAAAAATGTTAAACAAAAATAACAATGAATAACTCTCAAAAAACATCAACATTTGAAGTGATTTCTATAGAACAATACCATCAATACTTATCTTTGACCATCAAAAGTCAAACTGAGGAGGTATGCATTATGTAGAACATATAGTTTCATCAATCTAACTCATATGTCTTTAATGCAGGGTAAATCACTGATCTGACATGGAGCAAGCTCCATACTATCAGTGGTTTTCTGGACCTTGATGTGCCTAAGGCAGAAGGACTCGGAGATACGATCAGATTTATCTCTACTACAAGAATAGCCCATGCCATTACTGTTAGACCCATTATATATGAAAGATATATTAGGTCATTCTGGAGTACTATATAAGTAATTGATGTGGATGGTGAAAAGACTTTAAGAGGAAGAATTATTGATGATCACTCTTTTGCCATCACTAAACAAGTTGTAAGACAGTGTCTACAGTTGGTGATAATGCTAATGCTCCTATTGAGTTGGAAGATAAAGAAATTACCACTTTATTTGATGAGATTGGATATGAAGAAGGTTATGAGGGAAAAACAAATAGTAAAGGGATTGGTAGACTTACCATGGAGATTTCTTATTCATCATTTTCAACACTACTTGTCCAAAAGAAAAACAAGATGGAATGACATTCCTGTGATTACTTCTTCAGCCATATGTGCCTTATATACCAACAGACCATTCAACATGTTAGCATATGTGTTCAATGGCCTAACTTCAAATATACAGGAAGGAAGAAGATATATGTTCCTTATGTACCCAAGATTTCTACAATGTCTAATCAATGAAGCCTTTCCTGACGTAGTACTTGAAGGACCTACTTTAGACATTCCTCACTATGACGCCAAGTCCTAGAAGTATATCAAAGAAAAGAGATCCAATATATTTTTACAATGGAGCACACTCTTATCTGTTAACATGGATGCTTCAGCATATTAATCTTGAAGAACAAATACAAGAACATTTCACCTAAAGCTGATAAGCCAAAACTATCTTCCATGAAGAAGCAAACTTTAACTCCTCAACCTTTATATCCTGATCCCTATAAAATGTCTGATAGGGAAATGAAGGATTATATATCAAGTCAAGGATTCACCAAGAGGAAGCTTGGTAACATGAAAATCAATTCCCTAAGGGTTGATATCCTTAGGTTAATCACTGAGAAGAAAGAGATACCTAAAACTCTGGAAGAAGAAATTACTAGCAAAAAGCCAAGAACCAGAGTGTCTGCTCAAGACATGCAACTCACCCATCGAGATCAAGACTCTTTGGCACCTATGCTTCATAGATATCCGGAGTGGTTGGCTGAGCCTTCTTAACTGAAACTTCAAGAAGGGCTAACCACTGCAGAGATGATCAGAGGTGTGTCTACTCTTAAGGGAAAAACTGATCAGAAAATCATTGCTTGGAAGTATGACAGTGATTGGAACATGTTTATGGTTAAATGAATCTCAGGACTGGTTCAATTCTTTATAGAGTACTCTGCTCTAGTAAATGTCCTTGAGATTCATGACTTAAAGGAACTGGGTAACTTGGAACTGATCAATCACAAGGCCATGTTCAGAGGATATGAATTTGAAGATATACTTAGAATGTTCAAAAGGTCTAATAACTTCAAATCACTGAAAGCCATCTGTATGAGGAAGGATAGGTCTGTCAGTAACCCTCTTGAAAAGAAACAGTGATCACCAACAAAGGAGGTTGTGTTTTAAAAGCTGAGAGGGAAACCAATAGAGTCCTTAAAAAGAAAGATGGTTCTAGTACCCAGTCCTCCATACCAATCTCAGATGTGTACTATGATGAAAATACTTATGAGTTGGTAATAGAAAGAAAATAGGGAGGAAAGGAAGGAGCTGAAATATGATTATTTAGTGGATATCAAGTAAGGTTGCTTGATGAATCTTACATTCACTATATATACACCAGTCATTTCAGAGAAATAAACAATAAATTGGGAGAACAGGATGTGCACTTCTTCTTAAAGTGCATTAAACTGCTGAAAATGGCATATGATCAAATCATTGCCAAGAGGGAAAAGAGAAAGAAGAAAAAGGCTCCTCTGCAGCTGGGAAATATAGTGAAGTTGGAAGCTGATGTAGATGGAGCTCTACTGATTCATAGGGATGGGCTGTCCACTGTGTCTATATGGGAACTTGTTTCTCTTAAGAAGCTTCCCTTGGAAGCCATCCACACTATGAGTCAGATGAGAATACATGTGTTGAATAGAGAAAAGATGCTAGATGCCAATAACTATGTCAATATGGTAAAGGCCATCTTGGATCGATCATAAGCTGAACCACTACTCCCTTCACAAGAACCAATAGAATCCTCTCAACCTTAACCACTACCAAACCATTTAAGAACATAGGTTGTATAATCCTTAGGGGGAGTATTGTTGGACCCTGAAAGGATCATACATGCCAATTCAATTGGTGAGTTGATGGTTGTTCTGCTAGAAACTCCCTAAGTCCATGAATCAATGTGGATGAAGAATCTGCCAAGAAGAACCAAGTATTAACTAACCGCATTTGTACATGCGGAGGACATAGAACAAATGCTAACAAGTTTTTGTTCTTCCGCATTAACAAATGCGAATAGTCAAGAAGATATGTGGACAAGACTTGTTCATTCGCATTTACACATGCGGATGACCAGCAACAAATACACATAAGTATTTGTTCTTCCTTATTACCCAATGCGGATGATCAACTACTTATGCGGATGAATAAGTGAAGAATTACTAATCAAGAACAACTCATTCGCATTTGTCAATGCGGATGAACTAAAGAAATGTTGTTGAAGACTTAAACTAGTTCTGATGTACAGGTCAGGGGTAGATTAGTCATTTTATAAAAAGGCATCTTGTCAGCCTATAAGTAGATTAGAATACCTCGTACATGAGGTGAATGGTGATAGACAATTAGAATATTTTGTATTACACTTTCTCAAGGTGCATTATTACTGTCTTTGCTATAACCCTAGCATTTATTGTAATCAATCACTTTCATCAATATATACAAAGCATTTATGAGTATATTCTTGCATTAAATATTTATTGATTTTTTGTTTCCGCCATTCAATCATTGACTTGATCACTATATTCGATCCTAGTGATAATCTTAATCTCACCACCCAGTCAGGTTAGTTTTTCATTCCATTTTCAAGGGGTTGGTTTTAAACCATATAAAGACTTGACTAGTTTACACACTCTATTATCATTTTTATTAAAAAAACCCTTTAGGAAAAGACATGTAAACATCTTCATCTAACTCATCATACAAATATATGTTATTTATGTCAAGTTGATACAAATCCCAATTATTATTAATTGCTACAGTTAATAAACACCTAAAACTAACTATTTTTAAAACAGGTGAAAAGTTTCATCAAAATCAAGTCCCTCACTAAAACACAGTTTAAAGCTCTACAGACACATTTAGAAGTAGGTTTTAGCATAGTTGCAAAATAGAGACAACCTAAAGCATGTAAATGATCGAAAGGGGGTTTAAAAGCAAAGAGTAACTTAGTAGGTCATCTTTTCACTTAGCATAGAGTATGGGATCATATAAATCAAATAATTGTAGTTAAAACACAATCACTCCACATTACAATAGGTAACCCTCCATGAAATATTAGAGATTGAGCTACATTTAAAAGGTTTGTATGCTTTCTTTCAACAATGCCACTTGGTTGAGGTGTGTAAACATAAGTGGGTTGATGAATAATACCATTGCTATTATAAAAATGTTCCAATTGGTTGTTTATAAATTCAGTACCATTGTCTGTTCCAGAACACTTTTACTATTTTTTAAAAAAATTTAAATAACTTAAAATTTTTATTCATAGTCTGGAATGCTTTGATACCAATTACTGGATCATTGAAAGGATGGTCACTTACACTTTGTCTCATAATGAGGAGAGTGTTCATAACAGTTAAAAGATCAAATAGGGGAAAGGACTTTGGTTATGATACTAAGAGCACAAGTAACCAAGAGACAAAAACTTAATAACAATAACAATATAGTTTGGTTTTCAAGATTGCAATATATTGCTTCTGAAGTTCTATTACAAGTGTTATAAATCATGGTAAATAATTTACAAGGAATTGAGATACTTTACACTACATCCTACAACCGATCATACTTGAAAGGCCTGCTGGATACGTTTGATCTAGCCAACAAAAGCAATGTAGAGTCAAAAAGGCAGATATGCCTTTTTGACTAGTGACTATGATATACTATAGCTAAGATTCTAATATATTAAAAAAGGATAAAAGTACATAAAGTAGAAAATTACAGAGTCAAGACCTCAATGTACAGTTACAAAAAGCTTGGACCATTCACTAGTGAGTCTTTAGAGTTGCACAAAACACTTAAAATTTTGATTTTAACAAATATACCAACACGGCTCGAGAAAAATCATCCATAATTATAAGAAAGTATCAAAACCCCTCCTTATTAGTAACTTTAAAAGGTCCCCAAAGATCTAGATGTATTAATTCACCTTGTTCCTTGGTCAAATCATTGTGACTTGGTTTTAAACTATCTTTTAGAATGTGCAATACAAGTAGAGAGGGATGACCTAACCGACTTTTCCAGACATCAGTCGATATACTATTACATATAAACCTGGTATTATATCAGACAAATCATCTACAGGTTTACCAATCATTATGAGACTCTATTAAGACAAATCTTGAACATTAAATACAAACTCATCAAACTAGCACCCAACATTATTATCTTTAGTTAGTTTAAACACAGAAAGCAGGTTTACATAGTACTAGGGAACAACTAAAACATGTTGAAAATTATTCCATTATTTAATTAAACTTGTTACTTTGGCAGATGTTCCATTTGGATGTTTAATGGACAAATTTAAGTCTTATACCTAATAAATGTATCCTATTTTTATCTAAGACAGTCATGTACTGATTTGCCCCTAAGTCCAAAATCCAACCTCTATTTACAAAACATTTATTTGTATTAGGTTATGAACAAAAAAAAGTTTTATCAATGTGATCAAAACAATTTTGCAATTTGATCAGGTGAAAACAATTGTTCAGAAAACAATTGTTCAGACGAGGGTTGTTAGCATTGCTATTATTTGATGAGGAGTTTTGAAGGTACTTCTCTTTTTCAAAAATTTTCTAGATAACCTATTATTTCAATACATTTCTAAATAGGATGTCCATTTGTATTACAATACGAACATTTTACAATTTGAGTTCTCACTAATTTTCTTTTTGTAAAAAGACTTTTTGCTACAAAGGTTGCATCCGAATTTTTATTAACAGAATTAATCCCTTTATAAGATTCCTCACCAAAGATAATAGAAATTGCTGATTTGACAGATGGTAAAGGGTCCTTGGTAAGAATACTAGTTCTAACACGCTGATAACCTTCATTCAAGCTCACTAAAAATTTCAAAAACTTATTTTTTTAATTAAAATCAAAATCTTCCTTTGCAGCAATACATGTGCAAGTAGGTAAATTAGTCATAGAATCAAATTGTCTTCACATAGAGTTTAGTTTATGATAGTACTCTAAAATAAGCATACCATTTTTAGTTATTAAATTAATCTTTTGATGTAAACTAAAAATCATAGACCTATGAGTTTTACTATATGTTTCTTTTAACTCTTGCCACACAAAAATAATTCTTCGATCATGAAATTGTGTAATGATTAATGAAGAGGCTGATGCAACCTAAACATCCAAAGTCTATCATGCATGCTACACAAGTGCAATGAAGAAGAATGCTTAGGAAGTTTAACACATGCAACAGAAATATTCTAAGTGTGAAATCTTCCGAAGCCAAATATGAAGTCTTCCGAAGCCTCAGAAACAAAGTCTTCCGAAGCTTCAACTTATGAACACAGCTTTCTTCAGAAGACTTTTGACACATGCTTTATCTGATGTACTATTGCATAAAGCTGGTTACCTTTCCGTTGCATCTTTGTAAAGTCACCAACTTAAATGAGTTGGTGAAAAGGTTCATGCTTTTGGTAACTGTACATTGAGGTCTTGAGTCTATAAATTTCTACTTTATGTACTTTATCCTTTTTGTAATATATAAGGATGTGAACTATGGCATGTCATAGTCACTAGTCAAAAGGCAATCTGCCTTTTGACTTTA
>BJCM01152805.1:0-13468 GCA_018326385.1 Flaveria bidentis | reverse complement strand
CCACTGATGAGCTTAGGGCAAATCAGTTACATAAGATGATGGAGGTAAACACAGCTCAAGCTCAGAAGATCATGGAGCTCAGTAAGAAGACTGATCTGTATGAGAGAGCTCTAAGCCGAGCACACCATGCTCTTACAAGTTAAAATGAGCTGGTGTTGGCTTCGGTGAAAAGGATCGAAGAACTTGAGAGGAAGAACAAGAAGATCATGCTCAAGCTAAAAGGGTCAAAGTGTGAGCCTCTGAAGATCAAGGGTGTTGATCACGATGATGATGATGATGACAATGATGAGGATAATTCAGATGAAGAAGATGAAGGTCATGAGGCAGGACCGAGTGAGAAGAAAGGAGATGATGATGATGGAGAAGGTGATGCTACTCCATCAGCCTCTCCTAGAGCTCAAGAGAAGAGGACCAAAAGGAATCAAGATCGAGGAGCATTATCCTCCGCCCCTCCTGCTAAGAAGCCTGCAATTCAAGAAAAAAGTAATGATTAGATGTTTATGTATTTAAAAACTTTTGTACTTGAATCTTGTATTACAGTTGTGTAATTAATGTTTATATATATTTATCTAATGTTTAAATGTCTTGATTAATTACTAATGGTGGATGCGTTAAATGTTTAAATGAAGCAGATCAAACATCTCAGAAAGATGAATATGATGTTGCTCCCCTACAGCAAATCAAGTCTCAATTCACAATGACTCTTGATTTTCAAGGGATTGTCAGAAGGTCGGTGAGCTACACTCTCGAAGAAGGAGAAATCATACACGACCTGACTGACGAGCAACTTATAGAGATGTTCAGGCTAAACCCAGACAAGATTGTCAAAGATGCACCTACTTTTGATGTGGCTAGTGACGATGAGCTAAACGACGTAGCTGAAATAGAGATTGAGGATGTCACAGCTGAGTACTATCCAGAGTACACTGATCGAGAGGGCAATATGATCCCTAACTTGGGTGACACTCTCGGCAGTGCTACATTCGACAAAATGGATGAGATGGAAAAAGTGACAAAGAAGAATGAAAGCCAAGGCCAAGCCTCAGACGCCGATATTGATATAAAGAAGGCTGAATGGGCGGCTTGTTTTGCTGAGATACGAGCCCAACGCACTGCTCAAAAGCCAAATGCCTACACCAAGCTATACAAGGTCAAGAAACATCTAAAGGTGTCGAGCAAGATTATTACGTGGGCGTATTTTTAGGATCTTAATGTTTATGCAGTTAAGAGGGAGAAGGGAATAGAGTACTTTAGATTCCCACATGATCTGAAGACTCTCCCTAGTTTTGAGCTCAACCAGCTGGCACGCCTAAATTTGTTATATGCTGATCCGAGAAAAATGTCAGGCTGGTTTGAGGCTGCTCTAAGGAAAGAATACCACACCAGATGGGTGAACTTCATACCTCAATAACCAAAGAGGTACATCCGACGGTTTGAAGTGGATCTTATTTCTAGAAAGCCTAAGGTGGTGCTGAAATGGAGTTCTCTGCGCCCAATGTCCAAGATTCCCTTACGGGAAATGCCACAGGATTTTACTCCATACTTCAAATGGTGGTATTATGATTAGAGAACAGGCAAAGCAGTCATAGTTCTACAGAGAGAGAGCAAAACAGAAATTATCCGAGTGTTCAACCTTATGTGGCTAACCAACTTGTCTGCAGACGATGTCTATACATTATATAAGTGGCCACTATTCTATGACTCGCAAGATATAGTACAATCCCTCTAGTTCCAGAACATTATACGACTCTGTTTTGCATTCGAGATACATGCAGGAGTTACTAGATAGGAGAAGTACACAAAATTTGAGGAGTTAATGAAGAATGTCAGACACTAATGTAAACTAGGTCTAAGGGGGAGTTTGTTGATACATATGTACCTAGTTTAAGAGCTTAATGTAAAATGTCTGTCATGTCTTACATATATGTAATGAATGAGTTGAATGAAATGCAATATGTGATTGATGCTTATAATGTTTAATGTTTCATTGTTTATTGTGTAACAAAGCATATTGAACTAACTATATAGGTTTGAGATTATTATACATAGTTCTTAGTCAATAATGATTGAGAAACATGTCAAAACTTGATCTTATGAAGTCTTCACGCGATTGGACCATGCTAATGGACCATACGCATGAATACTTCATGCTAATGGACTAGTCGCATGACTGAACTAGGAGACTGGATCAGTCGCACGATTGAGACATGAGATTGACTCAGTAGCACGACTGAACCTTCAGTCGTGCGTATGGATCAATCGTATGATTCAGTCTCACGACTGAACCATGCAAATGGTTCAGTCGTACGATTGACAAACCCTAACCTATAAATACCACCTAATTCGTGGAAAAACGTAACACTTCAAGAATTTCGACTCATATTCGTACCCTAGCCATCCAGAGACTCCAGAGAGCATGTTCCAACTTCATAGTTCGTAGTTGTTCGTGTCCTAATCGTTCTTAACGTTTCATTAATCGTTAGATTGATCGAAACTGCGTTCTCACTGATTGGATCACCAATCAAATAGGATTTCGCACTATTTGATTAGGTACACACGCATAATCAGTTAGTACTCCTTACGTACATGGTCCCTAACACAAATTTAAAGTCATAGCGAGTAAAATCAAGATTTGAAAAAAATCATTTGAATGAAACTTGTTATTTGATTCAAACCATAAGAAACAAAATTGAAGTTTACTTTATTATTTAATAATAAATAAATGAAAGAGTAATTCATTATTTTGGCTCGTGTGGTTTAGGCCGTTAAACACTTTTAGTTTAAAATGGAATCATTTGACATATCAGACCCTGATATTGCATTATATAACGGTTTTAGCCCCTAAAACTAACTTTGATAATTTATTATGTTAAATATAAGAGTATTTTAAACCATTTACACTTCAGGGGCTATTTATGTAAATTATAAACTAAGCTGTTTATTGTTATTTTATTTTTTTTCCTTTACCTTTAAATTTTCTATTGAATAAAAATGGTGTAAAATATAAAAAACATCTTTTCTAAAGCTTTTATCTTTATAAACATCTTTTTAATTTGTTTTTTAAACTTTATTTTAAATCATTCGTTTTAAAATATTCTTTCATTTTTTTCATCATTTGTTTGTTAAATCCATTTATTTGTCAAAATTTATTCATCTTATAAAACTTTTTGTCTATTAAAATAATTTTTCTAGAATCGTTATTTCTTAACCTCTTTTTTAAAACCTTTCTTTTCTATGATTTTTTTAATATTCATTTTGAACATCTTTTGTTTGCTTGGAATTGTTGGACTATTTTATCACTTGGATTTTTAAAATCATTCATTTTTTGAACTTATATTGTTTAACGACTATAAGTAAAGTATGCAATATTGTATGTATTTTCAACAACTATATGTTTAGTGTTTATTTTTAGGAGAACTATGTTTTACTTGTTTAAATTGCTAACACTTTATCATGTTAAAATTTTTAAAAACTTCTAACTTACGTTGTATAATTTAATGAAAGATTTTAAAAAAGACCAAAGATTTTAAAATTTTATAAATTGTACTGCATAATTAAATTGAAAGTTTTCTAACAAATGACTTCAAAAAAATATACAACAACAAAATCTTTAGAAAAGAAGTATTTATTTTTATATATTTAAAACGTGTTTTATTAAATAATAATAATAATAATAATAACAATATAATAATAATAATAGTAATAATAATAATAATAATAATAATAATAATAAAAACAACAACAACAACGAAAGAAAACCAAAATAGCAATATATATTTCTAACTTGTATCGTATAATGAAACAAAAGGATATTGAAATGGTTGAAACATTAATTTTTTTGAAAAACGAATAATTTTGAATTTTTTTTTATAAAAAACGATGTTAAAAAGTTGAATTTATTTATACAAACCTCGTTTGAAATTGTATATTTTTTTAAAATAAAATTAAAAACCAAAATAACATAAACAGTTTAAAAACTAGAAAAACAATTTTTCTAATAAACAAACAAAAAACTCATTTAGAAGATAAGAAAAATTAGAGTTTTTTTTTTAATTTGAATAGTTATATAATAGCTCACTAATTATTAAAAGAACTTTAATTCACATAAATAGCCACTAAGATGTAAAAAAGTCCAAAGTATCTTTATATTTAACTGAATAAATTAACGGAGTTAGTAAAAGAGGTCAAAACCGTTGTAAAATGCAATCTCAGAGTATGATATATCAAAAGATTTATTTTTGAACTAAAAAAATTAAACGGCCTAAACCACAAGGATCAAAATAGTAATTTAATCTAAATAAAATTACAATCTCTCTAGAATTCTTGGGAGAACAAATATGAAGATCGAAACACAAGGAACAAAAAAAAGGTGTTCAACTGCAACCAACCACCAAACCATACCTCAGTATTTTCTTCATCAACCCACATATAAGTTGACTAACGCTTTAACCTGTTGTACCGTACAACATCATTATTAGTAATATCACAATCATCAAAATCGTATAGCCCTCAGCCGTTGGATCTTGAATCAATCAAAATAATCAAGATCCAAATTTTTAAACGAAATTCATCATTAGCCACATAGTGGTTGGTTAGGTCATCTAGATTTGATAAATAAGATGCAACCAACCTTAAGTATATATACGACACAATAATCTCAAAAGGTCACATTGAAGCATTAACATGAGAAAGCAGCTTGTGGTTGTGGTTCTTAGTCTTGTCGCCTTTGCGTGCACAATAACATCCGATGCCAACACGTATATAGTCGGGGACAACTCTGGTTGGGACATTAGCACGAATCTTGATACGTGGGAGCAAGGGAAGAAGTTTATCGTCGGAGATGTTTTAGGTAACTATTTCTTTTTATATTTTAGTGTTTTATAAACTATTTACTTGTTTGATATTATAAATTCCTTTTGTTTGTTTAGTATTTCAGTACTCGTCTACAAACAGTGTTTGTGAGGTGGGTGAAGAGAGTTTTCGAAGATGTAACACCACAAATGTTATAAAATGTTTTAGTGATGGGAACACGTCCATTCCTCTTACGAGTCCTGGAGAAAGGTATTTCTTTTGCGGTAATAGGTTGTACTGTTATTCTGGAATGAAGCTTGATGTGATAGTGGAAAGAAACCAATCGGCTCTGGCGGAGGCGCCTCTTAGTGGTGTACCTGAGGCAGAGGGTGGTGGTTCCAAGAATACCAATCCTTCGACTATTGTACCTAGCGGTGTTATATCTTTTCGTGATGGGTCAAATATAGTCTTGGTGGGGCTATTAGGGTTTTGGGGAATTTTAATCTCAATTGTATAATTTGATTATTTATACATGTTGTAATATGTTTTATTTGTTTCTACAATTTATTGAATTTAATGTGATTTTCATCTAAAAGACATGTTCGAAACATTAAACATCATATCTTATTCGTCTTAAAATCGCTTATAATAAATCAAAACACTTTGTCTAAAGAATGATATAATTAAGTGCACATTATTTTGATTTGGTTTAATTTGTTATCATCTTAGGCCGTCTCAAATGTTTAGCTCATTTCTCATCTCTTTGCAATTACACAAATATGATTTAATATTAGAATACACGTAGAAAATAGAGGTTTAAAAAACGATTCACGAACTCAAACTGATATACCAAACTGAAACTGGTTTAGTTCCAAACTGCCTAAGAAAGGAGGGTGTGCCAAACCTGTTCGAACCGTCGATTCGAGAACGGTTCTTGATTTTCAGAAAAAAGGGTTTGGAATGGTTTTAAAATACCTGTTCGAAACAGACATCGAGTGTTGCCAACGTCTAGCTGTTTTCTAATACTTATATAGCCGGTTTTTTTTACAGTTTTTTCTATTTATATAGACCATTTGTCCCCAATATGTTACTATAAATAAGTATTGAATGCACTGATTTGATCATAACGCTCAAAAAATGATAACTACTCTATAAATACAATAAAAACAACGTTCTCGAAGATGTTAAAAATGCTTTCAAACAAAAACTATGGCTTTTCAAAGTGGTCAATCACAATCATCGGTGTGTTATTGCACCTTCAAGAAATGTTACTGTTGTTTTACTAATTACAGGAAATCAACTACAAAGTTTGATAAATGTTTGACACATGAGAAATGTCAAATGATAATTTAAGGCGTTTGGTTGGAAAGAATGGAATGGAACGGAATAGAATTGACAAACTAGTATAATTTTTAAGTAAATTATGTTTGAGTGAGTAATAAAATATAAAACCCAATGGAATGTTTCATCTCAAAATTTCCTTGGTTGTGAGATTTCAATTTCCATCTCTAAATGAAAGGATTTTGAAATCCCACAACCAAAAGAATTTGAGGTGGGACATTCTCTTGGTTTTATATTTTATTACTCATTTAAAATAATTTTATTTGAAAATTATATTATTATTTTTAATTCCATCTTATTCATTCCAACCAAACGTTCTTTCAAAAGCTTGTTGTAAGAATCGTGGAACTTTTTTCCACAGAGAATTCATACTTGAATTTGAGAAATGATTTGTTATAGTATTGCAAGGCGAGGAAAGAAAACCCGACTAGTGGGCAAGCAATTATGGGAAGTGAAGGTAGCATTTTAGATTTCAACTTAGATTAAATATAATTACAAATCAAATGAAGAAATTAATGATTTAAAAATGTTTTTATTTCGACTACTACGACAATCAGTTGATTCGGGAAACACTCCATTCTCGTTACATTAAAATGCAATTGTTTATAAAAGTGGTAACTGATTAAACAAGAATTAATTTAACTTTTGAAACTTTTATCAACCGGTGTGAACATAACTATCTATATTTAGACAACTTTAAATGATTTACAGGATTTTTACCTTTAAGTTACCACTCACCGGCAAAATCTTGGTACATTAAAAACGATCGAACGTACAGTTGCGTTAACTTGTTCGAATATCCGCATACCAGTAAAATTTAATTTAAATTTTAGATTATGTGATTAGAACTTCTGCATTGAAAATTAAAGTATTTTCAGTTTCATTCGATAACGTCTCAGCAATAAATTATAAGTTGATTTCCAATGATAATATCTTAGTCGATGTTTTTGCACATATTATTAATTTGTTTATGTAAGATGGGATCGTTGTGAAAATGATTGATAATCTAGAAACATGTTTAGTCATGTTTTTTTAACAAAGTTGTAAAAAGATGTATACAATATAGAAATTATATAATTAAACGAATTTCATTAATTTTGGTTTAAGCCACTACTCTATTCGATCCAACCTAAGGGAAGGCTACCTTGTTACGATCAAAACTATGTTTCCTGAAGTGTGCCCTCTTCAGTATATATGATAGGAGTTTTACAAGTCACTCTTTAAAAATCGGACACTTTCCTCTCGTATATTGAGACGTACCTACTCAGTAAAATTAGACTATTAAAATATTTGAAAGTGCTTTATGACAAAAAAAATAAAGCGTGCTCGGGCTATAACGTTTTCAGATAAGGTTTGGCATCTATTCTAGATATCATCGAGTTGCTTAAGATTTTCAAATCACCACAATAAACTTATCATAGATTATTATCCCATGAGGTCTTTAGTACTTCATTAATTATAATTACCGGCTAAGGAGTTAAAAAGATTCTAAAAATGAAAATGACATGTTTAAACAAATTATGGCACTAATAATAAGAAAATCTTAGAAAATAATTTACCGATTTGTGTCGTTTTAAATCCTACTTAAATGTTAAGGGCTGAAACTTTATGAAACACGTTCCCATTTGTGTTTGTACGAAGATAATCAAATTTTGCTACTAACACAAAACGTTTATTCCAACGTAGTCTTCTAAAGATGTTTATCATTTATTTAATAATAAATGGTCCCAAAAATGAGTCATTAACAACAGGATCAAAAATGGGCCCCGTATTTAATTTACAAGATACTATGTGGCTGCTAAATAATAAAGGAGAACACCTCAAGTAGTGAGGTCGGATTTTATAATGGAACAAAATTTTATCCACTACGACTATTTTTTTATTTATTTTTTCTTTCACATAAATAATAACTTTTTAATATATTTATTATTATTTTTTCTTTATCATTCGCTCAAAACCATTTTTAAAAACATTAAAAACCTTATAGGGGTTGTACCGTGTTTTCACAGATATATGACATAAATTTTCATTTTTCATTCACTTACAACTATCACTAATAATATATGACACTCAAATTGAATTAAAGAACCTACAATGAATGCTTTTATACACCTTTAGAACTAGATGTGCACAAACCTGGTTGAAACTTAAAACTTGAAACTAGGTCAACTTGGTTTCAAGAGGGCAAAATAGTAAAAAAAGTATATTGGGTTTATACCATGTTTAAACCGGGCCGGGTTGAAAAAAAATGGTTTAAATCCGAGTTGGTGCGTGAAGGAGACAAACCAGTTTGAACCCTACGAGTTGAATTGGGTTGGAACCGGGTTGGCTAGCTACGGGGTTGAACATAGAGGTGTACAAACCGGTTTTTTTACTCAAACCAGTTTGGGTTCAAAACCAAACTGGTTTTTTTGTGGTGGGGTCAAACTGGTTTTTCTTTAAACTGGTTCGGGTTACAAACCGGTTTGGCTCACCGAAAACTCGAACCAAACAAACCGATTCGGATCAGTTTGAAACATATTTTTTTTACCCAAACCGTTTTTTCTTTCCCGTTAAACCAGTTTTTAACTCGTAAACCGGTTTTGAGTGTGTGGCTAGCAAACTGGTATAGAAAGCGGCGGTTCGGGTCGGGTCGGTTCGGGAACGGTTTGGGCCAAAACTGATTTTCTTTGAAACTGATTCTGATTTTATGTCCTAACCGGTTTTTTTGTCCATCTCTAGTCGAACCCGATCTGGGTAATGGGGTTGGGTGTGCACCTCTACCAAGAAACAAATGAACCACTCATACAATTATTTGCCCCACGGCCCACACTTGTGGTTTGAAGTAACGATCCAAAATCCATAGGCCGATATTATGAACCATGGGCCTTGGGTCCGTAATCCTATATCCGAAGTCCGAACCATCAGGCATCAGCCTCTCTGCATTTCACAAAAATCACTCACTTTCTCCGACGGTAGAAAGCGATGGCGGAAGAAGAGAACGGTGGTGCCGGCGGTGGCGGTGAGTTTTACCTGAGGTATTACGTGGGCCATAAGGGCAAATTCGGCCATGAGTTCCTTGAGTTTGAGTTTCGACCCGACGGTAAACTCCGTTACGCTAACAACTCCAACTACAAGAACGATACCATGATCCGTAAAGAGGTCTTCTTAACTCCTTCTGTTCTCAAGGAGTGCCGACGCATCGTCTCCGATTCGGAGGTTGTTTTCATTACTTTTTGTTTGATTTCACTTTTTAGGGTTTTAGCGCCGTTTGCGGTGGTTTAGTGCTTCAGATTTGCAGAAATTATCTTCTTTTTTGCTTAGGTCAGTGTGTTTTGATGAACGATTTTTGTGGTTTGAGATGAGCTGAGTTTGCTGACCCGTTGATTGGGTTTGGTTTGTGGATTTTAGTTTGATTTGCAAGTTTTTAGGGTTTGAAACAGCTTTTTGTAGTTCAGTTTTCAGGTTTGCAGAAGTTATTGCATGTCTCTAGTGTGTAGGTCATTAGTGTAATGTTGTTGTTTTGATGAGGAAATTATGGAGTTGTGATGACGTGACACCTTTAGGCTGTTACACTTTGTTTGATGCACATAAGAGATACTGAGACATAAGGAATGCCTGTTAAAAATACTGGAAATACGTTTTGGGGTAATTGGTTGTAGTACTTGTAGACGAGAGGAGATATCTATAGTTAAGTGATTATCCCACGTTGTTTTGTTCACACGAGAGATAGTGAGACATGATGAATGCTTGCTATAAATATTGTGAATGCGTTTTGGGTTAGTTGGTTGTAAAGGAGAAGATATATCCATAGTCAAGCGAGTTTGGGTGGGATTAGTCTCAAGATTGGTGACCTGTTGGGAAGTCTCTAATTTGGTAAAGAAAAACAAACCTGTGAGGGCCATATGCTACAGATGAATTGATTTTTCAACATAGGGTTAGGACCTTTGATATGCCCATAGAACTGTTAAATATTTTTATCTTTCTTTTGCTATAATGTATGTACAAGTTACCTGTCTAGAGCCTAATAAGTAATATAAGGTATGCTATGTTTCTGTATCATAGATTATGAAGGAAGATGACAACAACTGGCCGGAACCTGATCGCGTGGGAAGGCAAGAACTTGAGATTGTGATGGGCAATGAACACATTTCTTTTACTACTTCAAAGATTGGGTCACTCATGGATGTGCAGACCAGTAAAGACCCTGAAGGCCTCAGAATCTTCTATTATCTTGTTCAGGTTTGTAAAAGATTATTGTAGTTGATGTCCTTAAAGTGATTTTATAAGCTACATTTTGGTTGTTATTCTCGTGATCACTTGTTATTCTGCTGTCAGTGGTGACATTTATATTATAATTTAGAGTTATTTAACCATTTAAACAGCAAGTAATACATAGTACCTTTGTGTTTAAAAGAATGTGTAGATTGTTAACCTCGGTGTTCTCTTAAGAAGTGGTTAAGCTGCTTATAGTCTTATTATAATGCTTCTTTACTGGAGGCTAAAAGTTGTTTTTCTATATATATATACTTTTTAAACATAATCCCTCTGTTCTTATACCATATAAGAAACAAAAAGTCAGATTTATATAAGTACAAGTTCCTAGCCGGATGTCTAGTTATTTTATCTGCATTTCAGAATGTTAATCATGTGGACAAGAAGAGAGTAAATATTAGTATAATGAAAATGCAATCTATGTATTGTTCTAACATGTTATAGGATGCTCTTTGGTTAGTCCCTGTCACAAAATTTAAAAACAGAAGTCTCTTACCAAATTCATCAATATTATAACTGTGTGACTTATGTTATTTGATGAATATGGTTTTAGTTGTTGGATCAACAACCCTTTTTAAAGCATGTCATATACTCTGTCTCTATGTTCGTTTGGTATACTAGAAAAGCCCAGAATACATCGGTGAAGTTATTGTTTTATATATTTAGGTAACTTTTGAAAGCTGCACCATCTTTTTAGAGAGAAACTTTATGGTCAAAGTTGATTCTTATTTTAGATCCGATTAAATTGGATGTATAATGCGCCTCTGTTTGCCTTTGTTTTTTTTTTTGGCTAACGAACGCTGGAATTTGCAGGACTTGAAGTGTTTCGTGTTCTCGCTGATATCACTCCACTTCAAGATCAAGCCAATTTAAGGAACTTTCCTGCTACTGTGAGATGTTTAAGGTTCTTGTTGGGTTATCGAAGCTGATATTTTCTTTGGTTTAAGTTTGTATGGGATATTGTGGAGCTAACTTTGGTGTTAAAAAGCATGTTATATTGGTTTGGATTGGGTGTCTTGTGGTGTTTTATCAGGTGGTTATTGATATCTGATTTACAATCAAATTAAATGTGTGACAAGTACAAGTGCTTTTATATGTATTGCATTTTATATGTAGTGCCACCATTAATTGAAGTTCTTTTTAATTATCAACTTCAAACTTTTATGTTGTTCAAGTTTAAGCTTCATATAAATTGCTCAAGATCAACACTGGTGTCGTTTGCCAAAGTTAAAAGTCTTTTGTTAACGAATAAGTGTGTTTCCACCTCAAGGTGGCCCAGTGGTTGGTGGTTTGCAACCTAGATTCTTCAAAAGAGATGATGGTTCAAACCCCGCTTGGGTAACATATTGGGGTGACTAGCTCATGGCGATGATTGGGAGCACGTATAAGAGTTTGAACATAACATGACATTGGGGTAGAGATAATGGTTTGAGCACTTTGTTTTGTTGCTAGATTAACCCATGAATTGCATTACCTTATGTGGATCTCTGGATGCGATGCTGAAGGAGGGTGAATGAGCCTGGAAATGCTTATTTTATTAACAAACAAGAGCGTGATGTGGCAACTTGCTTTGATGATGTGAGAATGTCTTCTCGATCTTTAAACAAATAACATTGTAGTTGTCATTCTTAAATGTAGTGTATTCTAAAGCTTTTTTAATGTCATTACTCTACTCTATATATATGTTTAAAAAACAAGTTAAATGAACAATAAACTTAGGGTAATTTGGTTATTTCGGGAAAAGAAAGACACATGTTTAAAGCAGACATAGAAAGAGAAAGATGTTGTGGTTATGGCGAAGGATAGTGGTCACGCTTAGGGTTTTGTTGTGAGGGGTTGAGAGGGCAATGGTGCAAAAGGGGTTTTTGTTATGTTGATGACCATGTTTGGAGCAAATGGTAGGTAGGGTTTGATGGTAGGTAGGGGTTGATGGTAGGTAGGGGTTGATGGTAGGTAGCGGGTGGTTGTAATGCGTTAGAAAGGCTTCATTTAGTTATTCTTTCTGTTAAAATTGACGCTAAATCAAAAAACCCTTGGGTCACCACAGAGTCATCAAGTTAAAACACGGTGAGGACTGGGTTGAGAAACCGAAATCAAGGACGTCACCTCTCGAAATTGATCATCTTGCCTCCATCGGTGAATTTCCCAACACTGAACATTAGCTCGGAAATGTTGTTGACGAGGGGGAATTAAATCTGTGTTAGATTTAGCCTCATTGCTACTTTGGTTGTTTATTTCTTCCTCTTTTGTTGGTACAAGTTTAAATGGGTCAATGATTCTCTGAGGCTGTATTGAAGATTGTTCTCCTCACGTTTTTCGTTCTGAAGGTATGCGTTGTATTATGTGAGAGATGTGTGCATATGTTTTATCTTTTCAATAGACGTGACTATTTGTTTCGATTTAGCTTGAAAGTTCCTTGAACTCAACTCATGCTACTTTAGTTTTGAGGTTGCTGGTTGGTTGTAATGTGAATATAACGAAAGTAGTTAATCTGTTTATTTTAAGGATGCTTCTATTGGGATTATGTTTGTACCCTAGTGGATCGAATACTCGAATGGGTATGGATGGTTTGCAAGTGATTGCTTTTTATTATATAGTGCTAAATAGACATTTGATAAGTTTGAGTAAACTATCTAAATTTCGAACTTCTCTAGTAGAGTTTTCCGAACACCTCTATTCGCAATAAATTGATAGCAATAGTTGAAGGTGAAGCTGTATATGTAGCTTTGCTAGGATGCATGAGACTATGAGAGTAAAAGATGAGGTGCATAGATACTTGTAAATGTTAGATATTTTAGTGTAATTGGATTGACTAACGACTAATGCGATCATAATATCCATCAAACAAGTTAGGTGTAGAGTGCACGCATGTTTGAGTGTATTATAATATTTGATATTGAAAACCTTCTTAGGGGTAAAGTCTTTATGTAGAGAATATATGAAGAGGCTGACGCAACCCAAACATCCAAAGTCTATCCTGCATGCATGTTGCACAAGTACTGAAGAAGAATGCTTCGGAAGTTTCACACATGCAACAAAAATACTCTAAGTGTGAAATCTTCCGAAGCCAAGACCAATATCT
>BJCM01152800.1:0-25674 GCA_018326385.1 Flaveria bidentis | reverse complement strand
ATTGAGGAGTTCTGTCCTCATAGAGAAATGGACAAAGTTGAGAGAGAGTTCCTGCAGTTGGAGGCGGGAACCATGACACATCAGCCATACACCACCAAGTTCAACGAGGTGGCACGTCTGGTGCCTTATCAGGTGACGCCCTGTCGCGGAAGATTAAAAGATACATCCAGGGCTAGCCGGCGGATATTCGCAGGCACATGATCGCTGTCGGACCGAGCACGTTTAGGTCGGCAGTTGATTTGGCAGGAAGACTGTATGATGAGCGAGAGGTGGTGGTGGCTGAGGCAAGCAAGAAGGGTGGTGATGATCGAAATTAGAATGGAAAATAGGTTGATCGCGGTGGTGCCTTAACAAGTAACAAGAAGGCATGGGTGGAGGACCGACGTATGGTCACATTGGGTGCAGGGTCGAGGAGGTGTGGCAAGTGTGGGAAGGAGCACACCGGCGAATGTAGATTGGGATTTAACGTGTGCTTAAAATGCAAGAATCCTGGCTACATGGTGAGGGAGTGTAAGACTGGGAAGTGTTTTAATTGTGGCGGGGGGGGCCACATGAGCCGAGACTGCAAGAAGCCGAGGGCTGAAGGGTCTAGTGCAGGGAAGAAATTGACTGGGGGAGAAGAACCAAGGGCGAGCGCCAGGGCATTCACGATGACACAGTAGGAGGCTAGGATGGACCCTGATGTCGTGTCAGGTACGTTTCTAGTAAACCAAACTTTAGCCTCTGTGTTCTTCGATTATGGTGCTAGTAAACGTTTTATCTTTGCTGCTTTCTATGCTAAACTACCTGTTAGTAGTAGGAGTGTTGATGCGCCCTTTGATGTAGAAACTGCCATAGGTAAGTCTACAATAATTTTTGAGATGATAGAAGGATGTGATATGGAATTAGAAGGTTATAAGTTTCTGGTTAGACCGTTCGTGATGACCTTAGGTGGGTTTGATATGGTTCTTGGGATGGATTGGTTAGCGGACTACGAGGCGAACATTGTGTGTCACAAAATGATGATTTGTTTGACAGCACCTGACGGGAGTTCGGTAACAGTTTATGGTGATCGGGTCACGACGATTCCAAAAGTAATCTCAATGGCGGTGGTAGGATAGTGCATGAGGCATGGATGTAGCGCCTACTTGGCTTATGTGAAAGATGTGGAAACACCAACACCACAACTGTCTGATTTCCCGGTTGTGTGTGACTTTCCAGACGTATTCCCAGACAACTTACCAGGAGTGCCACCTGACCGGGAGATCGAGTTCTAGATTGATTTGATACCGGGTGCCCAACTTGTTGCCAAGGAACCGTATCGGTTGGCTCCGACTGAGATGAAAGAATTGATGGAGCAATTGCAAGAGCTACGTGATAAGGGGTTTATTAGACCGAATATCTCTCCTTGGGGTGCTCCGGTCTTATTCGTGAAGAAGAAAGACGATAGTATGAGGATGTGTATTGACTACCGTGAGCTGAATAATTTGACGATAAAGAACCGCTACCCCTTACCACGAATTGATGACTTGTTTGATCAGCTTCAAGGTGCCAGTTGGTTTTCAAGGATAGACCTTCGATTCGGTTACCATCAGTTGACAGTAAAGGAGTAGGATATCCCTAAAACAGCTTTTCGCATGTGTTATGGTCATTACGATTTTGTTTTCATGTCTTTTGGCTTGACCAATGCGCCAACTGCTTTTATGGATCTGATGGATCGAGTGTGTCAGCCAATGTTGGATAAATCAGTGATTGTGTTTATTGATGATATCCTGATTTATTCGAAGAGCAAGATGAAGCATGCCGGTCACATTAGGGAAGTTTTGGAGACATTAGGAAAGGAGAAGATGTACGCCAAGTTCTCCAAGTGTGCGTTTTGGTTTCGCGAGGTTCAATTCTTGGGTCATGTGGTGAATCCTAATGGGATTATGGTAGACCTGGCGAATGTGGAGGCGGTGATGCAATGGAATCTCCAAAGACGTCATCCGAGATTCGTAGTTTCTTGGGTTTGGTGGGCTACTACCGAAGATTCATCCAAGACTTTTCTAAGATCTCTTCTCCACTAAGTTGACCTGGAAAGATGTGAAGTTTGTATTGGGTCAAGCTCAAGAGAAGGCGTTCAAAGAATTGAAGGTGAGATTGACTCAAGCTCCTATTCTGTCCTTACCCGATGGAAGTGAAGATCTTGTGGTTTATTCTGATGCTTCTTACTCGGGGTTGGGGTGCGTTTTAATGCAGATAGGGAAGGCTATAGCCTATGCATCCCGACAGTTGAAGGTTCATGAGGTCAATTATCCTACTCATGACTTGGAGCTAGCAGTCGTGGTCTTTGCGCTAAAATTTTTGGAGGCACTACCTTTACGGGACAAAGTGCACCATATTTATTGACCACAAGAGCTTAAATTACTTCTTCGAGCAGAAGGACCTGAAAATGAGGTAGAGGAGATGGTTGGAGCTCATAAAAGACTACGATTGTTAGATCCATTATCATCCGGGCAAAGCCAATGTGGTGGCAGATGCCCTTAGTCGGAAGGAGAGACCCGAACCGATTCGGGTGAAAGCTTGCCAGATAATCATGACCTCTGATATGATGAAGCAAGTCAAAGAGTTTCAAGACGAAGCATTGAAAGAAGATCATCTTAATTCTGAAAGGATGAGAGGTCTGGTTGCGGAATTAGGTGAAAACACGCTTGGTGTTAGAACTCAATTTGGACGAATATGGATCCCTCATTTTGGGGATCTACGTGGGAAGATTATGGATGAAGCTCATAAGACTCGATACTCTATTCATCCCGGTGCCACAAAGATGTACCAAGACATGAAGAAAGACTATTTGTGGCCGGGTATGAAGCATGATGTGGTGGAGTATGTGAGTAAATGCCTTACTTGCTTACAGGTGAAGGCCGAGCACAAAAAGCCGTATAGGAAGATCCAACCTTTGGATATACCGGAATGGAAGTGGGAGCAGATCACCATGGATTTCATTACAAAGTTGTTGCGAACCTCGAAAGGGTATGATGCTATATGGGTGATTGTTGATCGTTTGACGAAGAGTGCTCACTTCCTACCAATTCGCGAGACGTATTCATCTGAGAGGTTGGCAGATCTGTTCATCAAGGAGATAGTAACTCGTCATGGTGTGCCGGTGTCTATTGTGTCTGATCGTGACACCCGGTTTACATCTAAATTTTGGAAGAAATTCCACAACGCGATGGGCACGAGGTTACATATAGCACGACTTATCATCCTCAAATGGATGGTCAATCGGAACAGGCGTTTCAGACGCTTGAAGATATGCTTCGGGCATGCATCATTGATTTCGGAGGTAGTTAGGATGACCACTTACCGTTAGCTGAGTTCTTATATAAAAACAGTTATCATGCTTGTATTGGTATTCCTCCTTATGAGATGCTATACGGTAGAAGATGTAGAACACTCGTCTGTTGGGGTGATATTGGTCAGAAAGAGTTTGGGAGCGTCAAGGTGATCTAGGCTACGACTGAGAAGCTTGAAAAATCAAGGCCTTCATCAAGGCAGCCAAAGATAGACAGAAGTCGTATGCTAATAAAAGACGTAGACCGATTGAGTTTCAGGTGGGTGACAGGGTTATGTTGAAAGTCTCACCTTGGAAAGGTATCATTCGGTTCAGAAAGAGTGCTAAGTTGAGCCCAAGGTATATAGGGCCTTTCTGAATCGTTACTCGAGTAGGAGAGGTGGCCTATAGGTTGGAGTTACCGGATGAACTAAGTGGAATTCATCCAATATTCCATGTATCTCATCTGAGAAAATGCTTAGCGGACGAGGATATGATTGTTCCACTGGAGGATATCGAAGTAGATGAATGGCTCAATTATGGGATCAACTAGAGGCAATCATTGATCGAAAAGAGAAGGGGCTGAGGAATAAAGTGGTTCCCCTTGTGCGTGTACAGTAGAAGCATAGGAAGGGATCCGAGTCTACGTGGGAGACTGAGGAAGAGATGAGGCAGTATTACCCACGTTTGTTCGAGGAATAACAGGTTTCGGGGATAAAACCTATATAAGGGGGGTGGACTTGTAACACCCGGCTATTTCAAAGACAAAGAAAGAATGAATAGAGTGAAGAAAAAGACGGAAAAGGAATTAAAACCAAAGTTTAGGGGTTAAAAGTGTCAAAAGGACAACAAGTTTAAAAGTTGGTGATAAAGGTGGTATGGCCGCCCATATGTCACACACATCACCAATTCTCGGATTTTTAGAGAGAAAGAGTAGCAGGAAGCAAATAACTCTCGGTTTTGAAGAGAAACAAGAAGAAAAGTGTGAATTCAAGGTAAAAATTCATGTTTTTATGGTGTTCTTAACCTTTTATGTCCTTGGGTTTGTGCTTATGTGTGCTTGTATGTGTTCAGGTATGTTTTTAGTGGGTTTCTAGGCGGTTGAACTCAATTGCAAACGAGTTTGGAAGAAGCCAAACTCAAGAGCTGCTAAGGTGAGTTCTAGAACCCCTCTTTTACTGGTTTTTCACTGATTTTGGGGCTAGAAATGCATGAATGTATGTTTTCATTAGACTGGGATTCGGACCCGCATGTTTGATTGTGTGTATGTTGATGTTATGATGTGATGTGTGACTATGTTCATGCTAAGTATGGTGTTGATGTTTGATGATGTATGATGGGGTTTCTAAGGCTTAGAAGGAAAGACTTAAGCTTAGAACATTATGGATGGTGATTGAGAACTGAAATTTGATGTTTAAGGCTTATATGTTAAGTTTTAGAATCTGCCCAAGTGTTGAAAAGTCAATGCGGACGAACAGATAATGCGGATGAGCATTAACCACTAAGTGGGTTAATGCAGATGAGCATTGGAACAAATGTGGATGAACATTGACTAATTATGGGAAATGCGGATGAGTAAAGTCAATACGGATGAATATTGACGTAAGTATGGGAAATGCGGATGAGTAAAGTCAATACGGATGAACATTGACTTAAGTATGGGAAATGCGGATGAGTAAAGTCAATGCATATGAACATTGACTTAAGTATGGAAAATGCGGATGAGTAAGGTCAATACGGATGAACGTGAACAAATGCGGATGAACAGGAACAAATACGGATGAAGTAAGACAAATGCGGATGAACTATAACTAATGCGGATGAACAGGAACAAATGCGGATGAAGTAGACAAATGCGGATGAACTCTTAGATTTTTCTGACGTTAAAGATGATTGTAGGCTTTGACTTGGGAGGTTCCGGGAGCTATGTAAGTTGACTTTTAAGGTCATAGAGGTTATGATGGGCATGTTATGATGTATGTTTGATGCTTTGGCATGTTATGCATGATGGTATGTATAATGTGTGCTATGTATGTATGATGCCCTGTATGATGATGTTGACTGTGTATGATATGTTCCTTGCTTAGTATGATTATTTTTCCATGGCTTTACGTTGAATGTTAATGAATGAAATAAAAAGAATTATGTAACGTAAAGTGGAAGATAATGAAAAGAGGAACGAAATGATGAATGCATGCATTAATGAATGAACGAAAGTATGAATGGCTTGAAAGCAAACGTATGGAGGTTCACGCCCAATGGAGGGTGTTAGCTCAACCGTGTGCGGGTTAGCTATCCCCTTCACTTGAATTCTAGCTTTCTGCTCTTCAAGAGTAAGATTGGTTCTTAGAGCTAGGAGTTGCCTTTCACAGTGAGATAGCCGACTTACTATGATTTGGGCTTGATCCATGTGATTAAACATATGTATAGAGGTTGACACCCAATGAAGGGTGTTAGCTCAACTGTGTGCGGGTTAATTACCCCAAAAGGATGCACACAGGGGTCCAATCCTTGGGATTGACCATATGTATGGGACCTTTGCCGCTCACCCTTGGTAACTTGAGTCAGCTTCGTGCACAATGTTCGTGGTCTTTGAAAGACCTCAGGTCCAGTACCGGCTTTATGCATACGGTGGGGTGGAGCACATGGCATTGGTCTGAATGAAAGTAAAGATGTAATGATGAATGTATGGAATGAATGAATGAATGATGAAGATAATTATGATATTATCTATGTGTACGTATGATGTGTGATGACATGTAAAAGTAATGAACGGTTTAATGAAAGTAAAAGTATGTTTTATTGTAAAACCAGAACTCACTCAGGAACGCTGACTTTTTATGCATTTTCCAATTGTCAGGTGAGCATTGCTGAGGATGACACGGGGCAGCTACTCAGCTCTTTTGGATGGCATTCTGTTGTTTAATGTTTTTGCATTGTAATGCGAACGAACGATGTTTTGAAATGAACGCTTGTATTAACTTGCAAAAGCAGTTGTAATGATATGAAAAGTTATTTTATGTTTCCGCTGCAATATTTTATGAATGTTAAATGTAAAGTATATTTTTATGTGCAATGATTTACTAGCTGTAAGCGTCCCGGGAACGGGGCCTTACACTAGTTGGCACAATACTCTTGTATGGATTTAAATGGCCAAACATACTTGCAATCAGAACTAAAATCATGTATCAATTTATCAAAAAATTTTAATTAGGAAAATGCTTAGTGTTATAGTATGATCCCATTCTATTTGTATATATGCTTGTACATAGTACTCATTTAAATTTTATTTATTTTAACTTGAAACAAATGTGTCCGAGGGAGTATAAATGATGTTTTTGACTTGGAATTCATTATTCACTTTTTCAGAACACCTTTTCAGACCTAGAAAAACGTTTTGAAGAAACCTTTTCCCTCTTTCACAAATATTCAAAATTATATTCTCAGTACTCAAAGTACATTTTCAAGGCATATTTCATCTCGCATATTTCATTTGGCATCATTGGTATTTTTGAGAAATCTGGGCTTGACAAGTGAAAAGATAATAAATATACAAAAAGTACGATAAGTACGAAATGTGCGAAATGTACGAAACTAACGATGATGAAGATAATAATTCTTACCTTGATGTATGTATGATGTGTGATCACATGCGATAGTAAAGAAAATGTTTTACGAATGAAACGTAATATAATGTTTTTATAAAACTAGAACTCACTCAGCAACGCTGACTTTTACGTGTTTCCAGTTGGCAGGTAAATGTTGTTGAGGATGGCACGGGGCGGCTACTTGGCTCTTTTGGATGGCATTCTTTTGTTTGATGTTTTTGTACTGTAATGCGAACGAATGATATTGTGAAATGAATGATTGTATTATTTTGCAAAAGCATTTTTAATGAAATGAGGGAGTTATTTAAATGTTTCCGCTGCTTGGTTTTAGTAATGTTAATGAAATTATATGTTTTAAGTGCGATGATTGACAGCTGTGAGCGTCCCGAGAACGGGGCCTTACAAGTTGGTATCAGAGCCAAAGTTTAAGTGAAACGGGTAAATTTTCAGAAGAAAACCTAAACTTAAACTGAAAATGGGGCGAAAGGGAAGGGTTGTTAGTCCGAGTAGTTGTGTGCCATTAGATATTTTCTTAATGATAACCGTCATTATGTCCGCATGTTATGTGATCTGATCTATGTGCCTTTAGTAGATTTAGATACTGATGTAGTGAGGATAGGAAATGCTTGGGGTATGAAGAGTAAAGTAAGTGGCTAATCACAACTGGCCACTGTAATTAGGGACTTACTATACTTGACATAAACTGATCTAATCCCTTGAATGAATATGTTAGTATTTCAATCTTATAGTGTGTTTAGTGGATGGCTGGTGGTGGATCATCGAAAGCTTCACATGGTGGAGGTCGTGGTGGATGTGGTGTTGAACCACGGGTCACGAGAGGAAGGCCAAGAACCGAAAAGGTGGTTCATGAAGAACCCGAGACCCTTCGTCTGGAGGCTGGGGACGAGAGTGCTAACTTGAGTGCCGGGAAGACCAAAAGGTGAAGTTCGCTACCCACTCATTTGTGGACTCGGCTCTGTGTTGGTGGAACAAAATAGTCCAAGTTGAGGGTAGCCGGGCTATCGGGAGAATGAGGTGGTCTGATTTGAAGAAGCTGGTGATTGAGGAGTTCTGTCCTCATAGACAGATGGACAAAGTTGAGATGGAGTTCCTGCAGTTGGAGGCGGGAACAATGACGCATCAGCAATATACCATGAAGTTCAATGAGATGGGACGGTTGGTGCCTGATCAAGTGACGCCTCTATCACAGAAGATCAATAGGTATATTCAAGGATTGCCGGCAGACATTCGCAGGCACCTAATCACTGCTCGGCCGAGTACGTTTAGGTCGGTGGTTCACCTGGCGGGAAGACTGTATGACGAGTGAAAGGTGGGGGTGGCTGAGGTGAGCAAGAAGGGTGGTGGTGACCGAAACTAAAACGGGAAATGGTTTGGGCATGGCGGAGCCGCCCCAAACAATAAGGTGATGAAGGTGGGTGATCGGTGTGTGGTTACGTCTGGTGCAGGATCGAAGAGATGTGGTAAATGCAGGAAGGAGCATTCGGGAGAATGCAAATGGGGATCAAATATCTGCTTCAAGTGTGGGAAGCCTGGTCACATGGCGAGGGATTGTGGAGTTATAAGGGGTTATACTGTGGGGAAAACGGCCATCTGAACAGGGATTGCCAGAAGCCAAGGGCTGAAAGTTCGGGAGGGAAGAAGGTTGGAGGAGAAGGGCAGAGGGTGAGTGCTAGAGCTTTCACGATGACGCAGGAGGATGCTAGGATGGACCTTGATGTTGTGTCAGGTATGTTTCTAGTAAACCAAACTTTTGCTTTTGTGTTATTTGATTCTGGTGTGAGTAAAAGTTTTATTTCTGTTGTTTTCTGTGATAAATTGCCTGTTAGTAGTAGGAGTATAGATGCGCCCTTTGATGTAGAAACTGCCATAGATAAGCCTACCAGGATATCTGAGATATTAGAGGGTTGTGACGTAGAATTAGAAGGTCACAAGTTTCCTGTTAGACCATTCGTAATGACCTTAGGCGGGTTTGACGTAATCCTAGGAATGGATTGGTTGGCGGACTGCAAGGCGAACATTATGTGTCGCAAGAAAATGATTCGATTGACAGTGCATGACGGGAGTTTGGTGACGGTTATTGGTGATCAAGTCACTACGATTCCGAAGGTGATTTCAATGGCGGCGGCGAGAAAGTGCATGAGGCATGTATGTAGTGCCTATTTGGCCTATGTAAAGGACGTGGATACACCAACACCACAACTGTCCGATGTACCAGTTGTGTGTGACTGTCCAGACATATTTCCTGAAGATTTAGCAGGAGTGCCAACTAATCGTGAGATCGAGTTTCAGATTGTCTTGATACTAGGTGCCCAACCTGTTGCAAAGGCACCGTATCAATTGGCTCTGACCGAGATGAAGGAACTAATGGAGCAATTGCAGAAGTTGCTTGAAAAGGGGTTCATTAGACCGAGTATCTCGCCTTGGGGTGCTCCGGTCTTATTCGTGAAAAAGAAAGACAATAGTATGAGGATGTGTATTGACTACCGTGAGCTGAATAAGTTGACGGTGAAGAATCGGTACCCCTTACGGAGAATTGATGATCTATTTGATCAGCTATAGGGTGCCAGTTGCTTCTCGAGGATAGACCTTCGATCTGGCTACCATCAGTTGAAAGTGAAGGAGCAGGATATTCCTAAAACAGCTTTTCGCAAACGTTATGGACACTACGAGTTTCTTGTGATGTATTTTGGTTTGACCAATGCGTCGGCTGCTTTTATGGACTTGATGAATCGAGTGTGTGGGCTGATGTTGGATACATTATTGATTGTGTTTATCGATGATATCTTGATTTATTCAAAGAGTGGGGAGGAGCAAGCCGATCACATTTGAGAGTTGTTAGAGACATTAAGAAGGGAGAAGTTGTATGCCAAGTTCTCCAAATGTGCATTCTGGCTACGCGAGATTTAGTTTTTGGGTCATGTAGTGAATCCTGAAGGGATTATAGTGGACCCGACAAAGGTGGAGGCGGTGATGCAATGGAAGTCACCAAACACGCCATCCGAGATTCGTAGTTTCTTGGGTTTGGCGGGCTATTACAAAAGGTTTATTCAAGACTTCTCTAAGATAGCTTCTCCGTTAACTAAGCTGACCCGAAAAGATGTCAAGTTTGAATGGGGTCAAGCTTAAGAGAAGGCATTTGAGGAGTAAAAGACGAGGTTAACTCAAGCTCCTGTCTTGTCGTTACCTGATAGAATCGAAGATTTGTGGGTTTATTCTGATGCTTCCCACTCTCGGTTGGGAAGTGTGTTGATGCAGAGAGGAAAGGCTATAGCCTATGCATCCCGATGGTTGAAAGTTCATCAGGTCACTAGCAGCCGTGGTCTTTGCGTTAAAGATATGGAGGCACTACCTATGTAGGACGAAGTGCACCATATTCACTGACCACAAGAACTTAAAGTACTTCTTCTAGCAAAAAGATCTAACATGAAGGAGAGGCAATGGTTGGAGCTCATAAAGGATTATGATTGCGAGATCCATTACCATCTGGGCAAAGCCAACGTGGTGGTGGTTTCCTTTAGCTGAAAGGAGAGACCCGATCCGATTCGGGTGAAGACTTACCAGTTGTGTAAGGCCCCGTTCCCGGGACACTCACAGTTGGTCAATCATCGCACATAAAACATATAATTACATCAACTTTAATAAAATATTGCAGCGGAAACATTAAAATAACTTTTCTTTCGATTATAAATGCTTTTGCAAGTTAATACAACATTCGTTACAAAACATCGTCTGTTCGCATTATAATCCAAAAAACATTAAACAAAATAATGCCATCTAAGAAGAGCCAAGTAATCGCCCCATGCCATGCTCAGCAACCTTTACCTGCCAACTGGAAACACATAAAAGTCAGTGTTGCTAAGTGAGTTTGATTTTAAAATAAAACATACTTTACTTTCATTTAAAACCATTCTATACTTTCAAATCATACTATAGTTTCATACATGATCACACATCATATGTACACATAGATAATAACATTACTAGCTCCTTTTACTATTCATCACATTCTTTCTTTATCTCTTTATCTCTTTACGGATCAATGTCATCAGCTATACCCCAAACGTATGATCAAAGTGGGTACAGGGCCAAAGATCATAAATAACTTCCACAACGCACATAGCCTGGCACCAGCACCGGGCAAGCGACAAAGATCCCAACTGTATACTACACCCGAAACGTATGCACAAAGCGGGTACTGGGCCGAAGATCATAAATGACTTTCATAACGCACATAGCCTGGCACCAGCACCAGGGTGAGTAACCATTATAACCATGTACTATATCACTGGTCACTCACAAAGACTAGACCCCTGCGTGTATCCTTAAGGGTTAGCAAAAACAGACACAGTTGAGCTTATGACATTTTAGAGTCATGAACCTCCGTACATTTTTCTTGCAAGCCTTTCTTTACTTTCTCTTTCATTAATGCATGCATTCTATCATTATGTTCCTCTTTTCATTATCTTTCACTTTATGTTACATAATACTTTATCATTTCTTTCACTACTATAACACGTAAAGCCACGGGAAAGATAAACATACATAACATGGAACATAACATGAACATGAAAACATCGCCATACAAGGCACCAACATACATACATAACATACACCATACATACCATCATGCATAAGTACCAATCAAACATCACCATACATCGCCCATCACATCATCTATGACTTCAAAAAGTCAACTTTCCTTACCCTCGGGGAACATCTCAAGTCAAAGCCTACATTACACATTTTCCCCAAAAATTAGAAAATATTTCTAAGTCTTTAGGCGCATGAACACTATGCTTGCGCATGAGCAGTATACAGGCGCATGGGGAACACTTAGGCGCATGGGGACCTTTCAGGCGCATTGGTACTATTAGGGCACATGAGCAACACTTAGTCTATTCTAGGCAATTCTAGGCGCATGGGCACTATGCAGTCGCATAAGTGCCTGGGTGCATGGGCTATCTGGGCATATGAACACTCAGGTGGTTACTTTCAGTTGGGCGTGTGGGCTATTGTTTAGGTGCATGGGCAGTCTAATTCACTCTAAACATCATAATTCAATCCCCAAACATCACCTATCATGTTCTAAGCTTAAAGCATACATCCTAAGCCTTAGAAACACAACCATAACATCATCAAACACATACATAGCCCAAAAATCAAACCCCACCGGCAACATACACACATAACGCATACGGGTGAAAACCCATTTTTTATCAAAGCGATCATACATGCATTTCCAGCCCTAAATCAGTTAAAAACAAGTAAAAAAGGGGTCCTAGAACTCACCTTAGCATCATTTTGGGTATGACTTCCTTCAAAACCCGTTTCCTACAAGTTCAACACTTAAAACCCACCAAAAACACACACCCGAACACCCAAACATACATAAGCATATAACTGAGGCAAGGCCAGTTAAGAACACTTAAAAACCATGAATTCTTACCTTGAATTTGACTCCTTATTCCTGTTCTTCAAAATACCCGATAGTTTTCAGCTCTCCTTCTTTCTCTTTTAAAAAATATCCGAGTGTTGATGTGAATAGGCAACATGGGCAGCCATGTTGCTTTATTCACCAACTTTTGAAGACTTTTTTCCTTTTTACACTTTTTACCCCTTAACATGGGTAATATATATTTTCTTTCTTATTCTTCACTTTATTCTTTCTTCCTTTGACTTTTAAAATAACCGGGTGTTACAAGTCCACCCCCCCTTATATAGGTTTCATCCCTGAAACCTCTTATTCCTCAAACAATCATGGGTAATGTTTTCTCATCTCTTCTTCCATCTCCAGCATAGACTCAGATCCCTTCCTGTGCTTCCACTGTACATGCACAAGAGGAACCACTTTATTCCTTAACCTCTTATCTTTACGATCAATGATTGCCATGGTTTGCTCCACATAATTGATCCATTCATCTACCTCGATATCCTCCAGTGGTACAATCATATCCTCTTCTGCTAAACACTTTCTCAGATGAGAAACATGGAATGTCGGGTGAATTCCACTTAACTCATCTGGTAACTCTAGTCAATAGGCCACCTCTCCAACTCGAGCAATGATTCGGAAAGGCCCTATGTATCTCGGGCTCAACTTGCCCCACTTTCTGAATCGGATGATACCTTTCCAAGGTGAGACTTTCAATATATCTCTATCACCCACCTGGAACTCAATCGGTTTACGTCGTTTATCAACATACGACTTTTGCGTATCTATACCTGCCTTCATAAAGGCTTTGATCTTTTCAAGCTTCTCAGTCGTAGCCTCGACCACTTTGATTCTCCCTAAATATTTATGGCAAATATTGCCCCAACACACGGGTGTTCTGCATCTCCTACCATATAGCATCTCATAAAGGGGCATACCAATGCTGCCATGATAAGTGTTGTTATACGAGAACTCAGCTAACGGCAAGTGGTCATCCCAACTTCCTCCAAAATCAATGACGCATGCCCGAAGCATATCTTCCAGCATCTGAATCGTCCTTTCCGACTAACCATCCGTCTGAGGATGATAAGTCGTGCTAATAAGTAACCTCGTCCCCATCGTGTCGTGGAATTTCTTCCAAATTTTAGATGTAAACCAGGTGTTGCGATCAGACATAATTGACACCAGCACACCATGGCGAGTTACAATCTCTTTTATGAACAGATCCGCCAACCTCTCGGATGAATATGTCTCGCGGATTGGTAAGAAGTGAGCACTCTTCGTCAAACGATCAACTATTAGCTATACAGCATCATATCCTCTCGCGGTACGCGGTAACTTCGCCATAAAGTCCATGGTGATATGCTCCCACTTCCACTCTGATATATCCAACGGTTGGATCTTTCTATACGGCTTTTGGTGCTTGGCCTTCACTTGTAAACAAGTAAGGCATTTACTCACATACTCCACCACATCACGCTTCATACCCGGCCACCAATAATCTTTCTTCATGTCTTGATACATCTTTGTAGCACCGGGATGAATGGAGTAACGAGTTTTATGAGTTTCATCCATAATCTTCACACGTAGATCCCCAAAACAAGGAATCCACATCCGTCCGAATCGGGTCCTAATATCGAGTGTGTTTTCACCTAATTCCACAACCAGGCCTCTCATTCTTTCAGATTTAAGATGATCTTCCTTCATGCCTTATCTTGAAATTCTTTGACCTGTTTCATCATATCGGAGGTCATAACCAAGCCTTCACCCGAATAGGCTCGGTCTCTCCTTTCAGCTAAGGGCATCTACCACCATGTTGGCCTTGCCCGGATGGTAATGGATCTCTCAATCATAATCCTTTATGAGCTCCAACTATCTCCTTTGCCACATGTTCAAGTCCTTCAGCTTGAAGAAGTACTTCAAGCTCTTGTGTTCAGTGAATATGGTGCACTTCGTCCCGTATAGATAGTGCCTCCAAATCTTTAACGCAAAGACCACAGCTGCTAGCTCCAAGTCATAAGTAGGATAACTAACCTCATGAAATTTCAACTGTTGGGATTCATAGGCTATATTCCTCTCTGCACCAACACACATTCCAACCCTGAGTAGTAAGCATTTGAATAAACCACCAAATCCTAACTTCCATCGGGTAACGACAAGACTGGAGCATGGGTCAACCTCACCTTTAACTCCTCAAAAGCCTTCTCTTGAGATTGACCCCATACAAAATTTACATCTTTACGGGTCAACTTAGTCAACGGAGAAGCTATCTTAGAGAAGTCTTGAATGAATCTTCTATAATAACCCGCCAAACCCAAGAAACTACGGATCTCGGATGGCGTCTTTGGAGACTTCCATTGCATCACCGCCTCCACCTTTGTCGGGTCCACCATGATCCCGTCAGGATTCACTACATGACCCAAGAACTGAACCTCACGCAACCAGAATGCGCACTTGGAGAATTTAGCATACAACTTCTCCCTTCTCAACGTCACCAACACCTCCCGAATGTGACCTGCATGCTCATTCTCTCTCTTCGAATAAATCAGGATATCATCAATAAACACAATCACTTATTTATCCAAAATCAGCCGACACACTCGATTCATCAAATCCATAAAAGCAGATGGCGCGTTGGTCACACCAAAATGCATAACGAGAAACTCGTAGTGTCCATAACGCGTACGAAAAGCTGTTTTAGGAATATCCTGCTCCTTCACCTTCAACTGATGATAACCAGATCAAAGGTCTATCCTTGAAAACCAACTGGCACCCTAGAGTTGGTTAAACAGATCATCAATTCTCGGTAAGGGGTACCAATTTTTCACTGTCAACTTATTCAGCTCACGGTAGTCTATACATATCCTCATGCTACCGTCTTTCTTCTTCATAAATAAGACCGGAGCACCCTAAGGAGAGATACTCGGTCTAATGAACCCCTTATCAAGCAACTCTTGTAGTTGCTCCACCAACACTTTCATCTCAGTTGGAGCTAATCGATATGGTTGCTTAGCTACAGGTTGGGCACCCGGTATGAAGTCAATCTGGAACTCGATCTCGCGGTCAGGTGGAACTCCTAGTAAGTCTTCGGGAAACACGTCCTGAAAGTTGCGCACAACCGGTACGTCAGATAGTTGTGGTGTTGGCGTATCTACGTCCTTTACGTAGGCCAAGTAGGCACTACATCCACGCCTCATGCACTTTCCCGCCACCGCCATCAAAATCACTTTCGGAATCGTAGTGACCCAATCACCATAAACCGTCACCAAACTCCCGTCAGGCACTATTAACCGAATCATCTTCTTGCGACACACAATGTTCGCCTCGTAGTCGACCAACCAATCCATTCCTAGGACTACATCAAACCCTCCTAAGGTCATCAAAAAGGGTCTAACAGGAAACATGTGACATTCTAGTTTCACGTCACAACCTTCTATCATTTTGGAAATCCTAGTAGACTTACCTATGGAAGTTTCTACATCGAAGGGCGTATCTATATCCTTACTACTAACAGGTATTTTAGCATAGATAGTAGCAGAAATATAACTTTTACTAGCACCAGAATCAAATAACACAGAGGCTAAAGTTTGGTTTACTAGAAACGTACCTGACACAACATCGGGGTCTGTCCTAGCCTCCTCCTACGTCATCGTGAACACTCTGGCACTCACCTTCTGCCCTTCAGTCCCGGTCGTGTTCTTCCCTACACCACAACTTTCAGCCCTCGGCTTCTTGTAGTCCCTTCTCATGTGGCCCTCCTCGCCACAAATATAACACCTCCTTACTCCGAAGTTCTTTGCCACATGTCCGGTCCTCCCACAACGGAAACATACCTTGGATCCCACTCTACATTCCCCGGTGTGCTCTCGTCCACACTTAACACACCTCCTCGACCCTGCACCGGATGTGACCACACGTCGGTCATCCACCCGTGCGCCTTTGTTGCTTGAAGCAACCCTGCCACGTCCAAACCGCTTCCCATTCCATTTCCGGTCACCACCACTCTTCTTGTTGGCTTCTACCACCACCACAGTTCTTTTATCATAAAACCTCCCTGCCAAATCAACCGCCGACCATAAGATGCTCGGTCGGGCAGCAATCATGTACCTACGGATATCTGCCGGCAATCCCTAAATATACCTCTTGATCTTTCGCGACAGATGTGTCACTTGATCCGACACCAGCCGTGCCATCATTGAATTTAGTGGTGTACTACTGATGTGTCATTATTCCCGCCTCCAGCTGCAGGAACTCCCTCTCCACTTTATCCATCTCTCTATGAGGACAGAACTCTTTAATCACCAGTCTCTTTAGCTCCGCCCACTTCATCCTTCCTATTGTCCGACTACCCTTGGCTTGGACGATATTATCCCACCAGCATAAATCCGAGTCCACAAACGAGTGGGCAGCAAACTTCATCTTTTGTTCATCTTGGCACCCGCTGATATTCAGTACAGCCTCAATCTCCCTCACCCATAGGTGAGCAGCAGCAGCAGTGCCATTACCATCGAAGGTAGGGCTTGCATCTTTGAAATGCCCTGTAGTTACAGCCTCGTGTCGCCTCCTGCACAGGCTCTTCCTCCTTCTCCTCATCATAGAAAACCGTCTCAGTTTCCGGTTGCTCTTGTCCTCTTGAAGACCTATTCCTCTCTTTCCGTTCTCCTTCTCGTATAGCCTTTATCACTTCGGTCACCACAGACGGTAGGATCGTCCGCATGACCTAATGCACCTCCTCAACAACAGCCTCCTTCACTAAGGCTCTTAAGTTAGCAATCTCATCCCTGCCCTCTGGATGAGGGGTCTTGGGTTCTTCATGAACCACCTTTTCGGCTCTAGGCCTTCCTCTCGTGACCCGTTTTTCAACACCACGTCCACCACGACGTCCACCATGATGTCCACCCCGTGAAGCTTTCGATGATCTACCACCAGCCATCTTCTAACACGCTATAAGATTCAAACACCAACACGGTCATGCAAGGGAATATCTCAGTTTATGTCAAGTATAGTAAGTCCCTAATTATAGTGGCTAGTTGTGATTAGCCACTTACTTTACTCTTCATACCCCAAGCATTTCCTATTTTGACTACATCAGTATCTAAATCTACTAAAAGCACATAAACCACATAACATGCGCACATAATACCGGTTAACATTAAAGAAAATATCTGATGGCACACAGCTACTCGAACTGGCATCCCTTCCTTTTCTTGTCCCATTTTCAGTTTAAGTTTATGTTTATTTTGAAAATTTACTCGTTTCATTTAAACTTTGGTTGTGATACCAACTCGTAAGGCCCCGTTCCTGGAACACTCACAACTGGTCAATCATCGCACATAAAACATATAATTACATCAACTTTAATAAAATATTATACAACATTAAATGCTTTGGCAAGTTAATACAACATTCGTTACAAAACATCATTTGTTCACATTATAATGCAAAAACATTAAACAAAAGAATGCCATCCAAGAAGAGCCAAGTAGCCGCCCCGTGCCATCCTCAGCAACCTTAACCTGCCAACTGGAAACACATAAAAGTCAGCGTTGCTGACTGAGTTCTAGTTTTAAAATAAAACATACTTTACTTTCGTTTAAAACCATTCTATACTTTCATACATGATCACACATCGTACGTACACATAGATAATAACATTATTATCTTCCTTTACTGTTCATCACATTCTATCTTTATCTCTTTATCTCTTTCTACATCAGTGCTACTAGCTATACCCCAAACGTATTCACAAAGCGGGTACTGGGACGAAGATCAGAAATAACTTCCATAATGCACATAGCCTGGCACCAGCACCGGGGCAAGCGACAAAGATCCCAACTGTATCCTACAACCTAAACGTATGCACAAAGCGGGTACTGGGCCGAGATCATAAATGACTTCCATAACACACATAGCCTGGCACCAGCATCGGGGTGAGTAACACTATAACCATGTACTATATCACTGGTCGGTCATAAAGACTAGACCCCTGTGTGTATCCTTAAGGGTTAGCTAAACCACACACAGTTGATCTTATGATATTTTAGAGTCGTGCACCTCCGTACATTTTGTTTGCAAGCCTTTCTTTACTTTCTCTTTCATTAATGCATGCATTCTGTCATTATGTTCCTCTTTTCATTATCTTTCACTTTACGTTACATAATACTTTATCATTTCTTTCACAAATATAACACGTATATTTAAGGGAAAGATAAACATACATAACATGGAACATAACATGAAAATGCAAACATCGCCATACAAGGCACCAACATACATGCATAACATAAACTATACATTGCCCATCACATCATCTATGACTTCAAAAGGTCAACTTTCCTTACCCCCGGGAACATCTCAAGTCAAAGCCTACATTGCACTTTTTCCCTGAAAATCAGAAAATATTTCTAAGTCTTTAAGCGCATGAACACTATGCAGGCACTTGAGCAGCATACAGGCGCATGGCCTTTCGGCCGCATGGGGAACACTTAGGCACATGGGGAACTTTTAGGCGCATTGGCACTATTGGGGCGCTTGAGTAACACTTAGTCTATTCTGGGCAATTCTAGACGCATGGACACTATGCAGGCGCATAAGTTCCTGGGCGCATGAGCTATCTGGGCGTATGAACACTTAGGTGGTTATTTTTAGTTAGGTGTGTGGGCTATTGTTTAGGCGCATGGGCACTCTAATTCACTCTAAACATCATAATTCAGTCCCCAAACATCACCTATCATGTTCTAAGCTTAAATCATACATCATAAGCCATAGAAACACAACCATAACATCATCAAACACATACATAGCCCAAAAATCAAACCCCACCTACAACATACACACATAACGCATACGGGTGAAAACCCATTTTTTATAAAAACGTTCATACATGAATTTCCAGCCCCAAAGCCGTTAAAAACAAGTAAAAAAGGGGTCCTAGAACTCACCTTTGCAGCCTCTTGGGTATGACTTTCTTCAAAACCCGTTTGCTACAAGTTCAACACCTAAAACCCACCAAAAACACACACCCGAACACACAAACATACATAAGCATATAACCGAGGCAAGGAGAGTTAAGAACACTCAAAAACCATAAATTCTTACCTTGAATTCGACTCCTCTTCATGTTCGTCAAAATACCCAAGAGTTTTCAGCTCTCCTTCTTTCTTTTCTAAAAACATCCGAGAGTTGATGTTAATAGGCAACATGGGCGGCTATGTTTCTTTATTCACTAACTTTTGAAGACTTTTGTCCTTTTTACACTTTTTACCCCTTAACTTGGGTAATATATCTTTTCTTTCTTATTATTCACTTTATTCTTTCTTCCTTTTACTTTTAAAATAACCGAGTGTTACAAGTTGATCATGACATTCGAGGTGATGAAACAAGTCAAAGAGTTTCAAGATGAGGCATTAAAAGAAGATCATCTTAATTCTGAAAGAATGAGAGGTCTGGTTGCGGAATTGGGTGAAAACACACTCGGTGTTAGGACCTGGTTTGGACGGATGTGGATTCCTCGTTTTGGGGATCTAAGTGTGAAGATTATGGACGAAGCCCACAAGACTCGATACTCCATTCATCCCGGTGCTACAAAGATGTATCAAGACATGAAGAAAGATTATTGGTGGTCGGGTATGAAACGCGCGGAGTATGTGAGTAAGTTCCTTACTTGTTTACAAGTAAAGGCCGAGCATCAGAAGCCGTATGGGAAGATCCAACCTTTGGATATACCGGAGTGGAAGTGGGAGCACATCACCATGGACTTTATCATGAAGCTACCGCGTACCGCGTGAGGGTATGATGCTATATGGGTGATAGTTGATCATTTAATGAAGAGTGCTCACTTCCTACCGATTCACGATACGTATTCATCCGAGAAGTTGGCGGATCTTTTCATCAAGGAGATTGTAACTCGTCATGTTGTGTCGGTGTCTATTGTGTCTGATCGTGACACCCGGTTTACATCAAAATTTTGGAAGAAATTTCACGATGCAATGGGGACGAGGTTACATATTATCACGGCTTATCATCCTCGGAGGGATGGTCAGTCGGAAAGGATGATTCAGATACTGGAAGATATGTTACGAGCATGCGTCATTGATTTTGGAGGAATTTAGGATGACCACTTATCATTAGCAGAGTTCTCGTATAACAACAGTTACCATGCCAACATTGGTATGCCCCCTTATGAGATGCTATACGGTAGGAGATGCAGAACGCCCATGTGTTGGGGTGATATTGGCCATAAAGAGTTAGGGAGCGTCGAGGTGGTCGAGGCTACGACTAAGAAGCTGGAAAGGATCAAGGCCTTTATGAAGGCAGATAAAGATAGGCAAAAGTCGTATGCTGATAAACGACGTAGACCGATTGTGTTTCAGGTGGGTGATAGAGTTATGTTGAAAGTCTTACATTAGAAAGGCATCATCCGGTACAGAAAGCGGGGCAAGTTAAGCCCGAGATACATAGTGCCTTTCCGAATCATTGCTCGAGTTGGAGAGTTGGCCTATAAACTAGAGTTACTAGATGTGTTAAATAGAATTCACCTGACATTCCATGTATCTCATCTGAGAAAGTGTTTAGCAAACGAAGATATGATTGTACCGTTGGAAGATATCGTGGTAGATGAATGTAACACCCAGATAATTTTTAAAAGTCAAGAAAGAGGAATAAAGTGAAGAAAAAGAAGGAAAATCAATAAGACCCAAGTCTAGGGGTAAAAAGTGTCCAAAAGGACAAGAAGTTTAAAAGTTGGTGATAAAGGTGGTATGGCCGCCCATATGTCACATACCTCACAAACCTTCGGAATTTAGAGAGAGAAAGTGGCAAGAGCAGTAGAGAACTCTTGGTTTTAAAGGAAGAACAAGAAAGAATTCGAATTCAAGGTAAGAATTCATGGTTTTATGGTGTTCTTAACTGGTTTTATCCTCGGGTTTATGCTTATGTGTGTTTGTATGTGTTCGGGTATGTTTTTAGTGGGTTTCTAGGCGGTTGAACTCATTTGCAAACGAGTGTGGAAGAAGTCATACTCAAGAGCTGCAAAGGTGAGTTCTAGAACCCCTCTTTTACTGATTTTTAACTGATTTTAGGGCTGGAAATGCTTGAACTTATGTTTTTATAAACTGGGTTTCGGACCCGTATGTATGACTGTGTGTATGTTGATGTTATGAGGTAATAATCGGCTATGTTCATGCTTAATGATGTTATGATAGTGTTTTTGTGGCTTAGAATGTAAGACTTAAGCTTAGAACATGATTGATAGTGCTGGGGAACTGAGATATGATGTTTAGAGCTCGTATGTTTAAGTTTTAGCATCTACCTAAGTATATAGAAAGTCAATGCGGATGAACATAGAAAGTCAATGCGGATGAACATAGAAAGTCAATGGGGATGAACATAGAAAGTAAATGCGGATGAACATAGAAAGTCAATGCGGATGAACATAGAAAGTCAATGCGGATGAACATAGAAAGTCAATGCGGATGAACAGTCAATGCGGATGGATATTTTCCACTAAGTAGGAGAAATGCGGATGAGTAGTGGGAAATGCGGATGAAGTAAAAGAAATGCGGATGAAGTAAAAGAAATGCGGATGAATTAAAAGAAATGCGGATAAAGTAAAAGAAATGCGGATGAAGGAAACGGAATGTGGATGTACTATAGCAAATGCGGATGAACACTTAGAATAATTTGCTTTTTTGGGGAAAAGTGAGATTTAGGATTTGACTTGGAATGTTCCCGGGGGTTCTTATAAGCTGACTTTTAAGGTCATATAGATCATGATGGGCATGTTTTAATGTATGTTTGATGCTTATGCATGATGGTATGTATGATGTATGTTATGTTGCATGATGCCCTGTATGATGATGTTGATTGTGCATGTTTATGTTCCTTATTTTTATGTATGTTTATCTTTCCCATTGCTTTACGTGTTATAGTTGTGAAAGAAATGCTAAAGTATTATGTAATGTAAAGTGAAAGATAATGAAAGAGGATCATAATGATAGAGTGCATGCATTAATGAAAGATAAAGTATAGAAAGGCTTGCAAGCAAAATGTACGGAGGTGCACGGCTCTAAAATGTTGTATGCTCAACTGTGTGTGGTTTAGCTAACCCTTAAGGATACACGCAGGGGTCCAGTCTTTATGACTGGCCAGTGATATAGTAGATGGTTTATAGTGATTACTCACCCCGGTGCTGGTGCCAGGCTATGTGCGTTTTGGAAGTCATTTATGATCTTCTGCCCTGTATATGCTTTGTGCATACGTTTGGGGTGTAGTATACAGTTGGGATCTTTGTCGCTTGCCATGGTGCTGGTGCCAGGCTATGTTCGTTATGAAAGTCATTTATGATCTTTGGCCCAGTACCCGCTATGTGCATACGTTTGGGGTATAGCTGATGACACTGATTTCGGAAAGAGATAAAGAGATACATAGATAATGAAAGAAACTGATGAATAGTAAAGAGGATAATAATTATATTATCTATGTGTACGTACGATGTGTGATCATGTACAACTATATAGTATGATTTTAAAGAACATAAAGTATGTTTTATGTAAAACTAGAACTCACTCAGCAACACTAACTTTTTATACATTTTTCAGTTGGCAGGTGAGCATTGCTGAGGATGGCGCGGGGCAGCTACTTGGCATTTTGGATTGCATTCTCTTGTTACTGATTTTGCATTGTAATGCAAACAAATGAAAATGTGTAATGAATGATTGTATTAATTTGCAAAAGAAGTTATTATGAAAGAAAAGTTATTTTAATGTTCTGTCGTGGTGTTTTTATGATTGTATTAATTTGAGTCTATGTGGGAGACTGAAGAAGAGATGAGGCAACATTACCCATGATTGTTTGAGGAATAACAGGTTTCGGGGACGAAAACTATTTAAGGACAAATCTTTGAAAATTTGGTGAATAAAGGTGATGGCCGCCATCACCCTCTCTTCACACATATCATTCGGATTTTATAGAGAGAAAGTGAAGAAAAGCATAAACTTTCGGGTCTTTTGAAGAACAAGAAGAAGAATTCAAATTCAAGATAAGAATTCACGGTTTTAAAATGTTCTTAACTGGCCTTAGTCTTGGTTATATGCTTATGTGTGTTTTTGTGTGTTCTGGTGTGTTTTTGGTGGGTTTCTAGGTGGTTGAACTCAATTGCAAACGAGTTTTGAGGAAGTTATAACCAAAGGCTATTAAGGTGAGTTCTAGAACCTCCTTTTTATTAATTTTAAATGATTTGGGGATGGAAATACATGTGTGAATGTTTTTATAAAAATGGGTATTACACCCATATGTTATGTGCGAGTGTGTTTGCGGGTGGGTTTATGACGATATGATGATGCTATGTTCTTGTTTTGATGCTTAGAAGGTAAGATATAAGCTTAGAACTTGTTAGTTTGATGATTGGGACAAATTATGATGATTGATTTTAAGTGTTCACTACCCATGCGCCTAAACAGTGGCCCATGCACCCAACGGTTTAAATTGCTAAGTGTCCCCATGCGCCCAAAGTTCATGCGCCCAAATAGTATCCATGCGCCTGGAAAAGGCTAAATTTGGCTAAGTGTCCAGACGCCCATAACCCCATGCGCCCCAATAGTGCCCATGCGCCTAAGTCTTCCCCATGTGCCTAGAAGGCCATGCGCCTTAATAGTGCCAATGCGCCTAAAAGACTTATAATTATTTTCTAATTTTTGGGAAAATGTAAATATAAGCTTTGACTTGGGAGGTTTCAGGGGACTATGTAAGTTGACTTTTGAGGTCATAGATGATAGGATGGGTGATGTATGATAGACGCTTATACATGTTGATGATATGTGATTGATGATGTATGATGATTATGTATGTTATTTATGATATGTTCCTTATTACGAATGATGATGTGACTTTACGTTGTGTGATTATGATAATGAACGTAAAATATTATCTTAACAAAGTGGTAGATTTAAGATAATAAATGTGGAACGTAATGAAAGAATAAAAAGTATTGCAAGCAAAAGAAAGGAGGTTCACAACTCAGTAAGAGTTGTTAGCTGAACTATGTGTTTACAACATGTGATCTTGGCTAACCCTTAAGGGTTCACACATAGGGGGAGTTAGTCTATGTGACTACTCCATACGTGCAATACGTGTGATATGTGCGATATGGGGTCCTTGTCGCTTAACCCTAAATGATATAGCATTTTCCTAAAAAGGGGGGTTAAGTACATGATAAGACCTATATAGAACTGAAAAGATAATAAATGTACGAAAAGTGCGATAAGTACGAAATGTGCGAAACGTGCGAAATGTATGAAATGAACGATGATGAAGATAATAATTATTACCTTGATGTACGTATGATGTGTGATCACGTGTAATAGTAAAGAAAATGTTTTAATGAATGAAAGGTAATATAATGTTTATAAAACTAGAACTCACTAAGCAACGCTGACTTTTACGTGTTTCCAGTTGGCAGGTGAATGTTGCTGAGGATTGCACGGGGCGGCTACTTTGCTCTTTTGGATGACATTCTTTTGTTTAATGTTTTTGTATTGTAATGTGAAGGAATGATATTGTGAAATGAATGATTGTATTATTTTGCAAAAGCATTTTTAATGAAATGAGGGAGTTATTTAAATGTTTCCGCTACTTGGTTTTAGTATTGTTAAAGAAATTATATATTTTAAGTGCGATGATTGACCAGCTATGAGCGTCTTGGGAACGGCCTTACAGAATGGTGACAAGATAAGAATATTTGACCCAGTGGACATCAAACTGCTCCACCCAAGCTACACATCGTACTTACATGACAAATTCTTCGCAAAGCTGTATGATGAAAGAGCACAAAATGATTTATGCTTATATATTCATATGATACAAGTGGTGGATAAACTGCATGCAAAAGCATACAAGAGAAGAAGGGATAATTTTGGGCTTTTGAAAGGAATTAACATTGAAGAAGTCTCAAAACTAAGAGTCTCAGAAGAAGATGAGCTTTGAAATTTCAATAATCAAAATGTTGTGGTAACTATCACAACAGAAGAAGATATTTTGGGTCTGAACTTTCAGACACTACAAAAAATATGCAGAATGGAGATCAAGTACAAGTACGATGATCAAATGGATGCAGTGTCATACTTCAAAAGAAGATGGTGTCAAGAATGAAGGAGTTTTCAGTTTTGACAACATGATTAGAAGTATCTAAGCCTAAAGGGGAGTATTGTTAGATCTAGGAACAATAAGTCTAGATCATTTTGTATAGGCTTAGAACTTTAATCAATACTTGTAATGAATGATTATAATTCATTATTTTGATGTATGCATTATGTATATAGGTTAACCCT
>BJCM01152794.1:0-21744 GCA_018326385.1 Flaveria bidentis | reverse complement strand
CATCTCCTCTTCATCCTCTTCAGTCAAGGGGTCTATGAGGGGAAGCTCATTTTCACAAGTTCCACACCTGGGAGATCTTACAGACAAGACTGTGTGTGGAGGAGCTATCTCACAAGATCCAGTCCCTGCTTATTCTGATAACAAACTTTTGCATGCAAGAATAAGGATATTATGTTCTTGAAGGTCTCTTCTTCAAGAACACATTTTTCTGCCCTGGCTTTGCTGATCACAAGGGAATTTGGGGCATGAAAAAGGGCATTCTTTTCGATCTTGTACCCACGGACCGATACACTGAACACCAACCCAATCGAGACGAAAAAAAGAAAGATAGGATTTGAATCGATGACTTAAGCCCTTGTTCTATCCCCTCATGATCAGATCAGATAGCCCTTTGGGCAACCAACCCATTTCGCTCTACTATTTCTTCTTTCTTTCCTAGCCTACTAACTATTTAGGAAGGGCTGCCATTATATACGCAATTAAGAAAGGATGCCGAATCATCCACCGAATCCTATGTTTCATCCTAGTTTATTTGATGTGTATACCTGTGTTTCAATTGGCCTCATGTATATATATAGGCCAATGTTATAGGTCAAGTGTTAAGTGGAACCGAATCATGATGCTGGAGTAGGAGGTCTCTTTACTGGTTCTTGCAGGTATTCCTGGGACTTTGTTACCTGCTCTACTAGCTATAGCCCTTGTTGCAGGAGCGAAGGGTGATAGAATCTCAGGTGAGCCGGGAAGCCTTATTACTTTTCTTTCGATGCTAGCGGCATTCAGTCAACTTGGTTATGAGATCCTTGATCTGAGTCCTATAATTAGTGTGCTTATGTTTAAGAATTGAAATGGTTTTCTCTAAGTCCTCTATCTTTAACTTAAAATCATTTTCAGCCTTTTTGAAATCAGATTTTAAGATATTCTAGGACTCAAGATTAGCTCTCATCTCGAAGTTATAGGATCTATATCTATTAACTTTAGCAATGCATTCAGGAGTGCAAAGATGTTCCAGTACCTTAGCTTCATCATGGTCAGCCATGAGTGCTTGATTTGGATATGCATCTTCCACCTAAAAGCTCTAGTTAAAGCCTCCTTCTTCAATAGCAACTACAGCTTGCTGCTTTGGCTTCTCATTCCGGGGATCTCTCTCAGTGTAGTTTGGTTTGGCTTGAGTCTGGCCACAATTTTTTCTTAGTGCGTTGCACTCTCTAGCAAAGTGTCCCATCTGGTTACAGTTGTAACACTTTACCTTTCTTTTATCCAGCCCAAACTTTCCACTGGCTTCATTGCTAGGAAACTTCCTCCCTGTCCTCTTGTAGAACTTCTTGGCTCTATGAGTGAGAAGAGCCATCTGCTAAACTATCTCCATATATTCTAGAGCATCTAGATAGATATAGGTCAAGTCTTCAAGGGTGAGGAGAAAGTTGCATTTGGATTCATCAGCAAAAACAAAGGCATGAGAAGAACTTGTCTCTTGGAAGGGACTTCCTTAAGTGTAGCTTTCTCTTGGAGTCTCTGGGAAGATGATGAATGGACCCTTTTATGAGTTGTCAGGGTAGCATATGAGATGATGTTGAGGTTTTATGCTATCCCTTTCAGTCACATGAAGGGCTGAACGCATTTGATTGCTAGAGTTACCAGATGAGTTTTGATCATTCATCTTCATCTAGTATCCACTGAGAATACCATACAACTCAGTCAGAGTAAGAGTCTTAAGGTTCTCAGTCCTCTTGATAACAATACAGTAATATGTCCATTGTCTAGGAAGAGAGGACATGAACTTCCTCACAATGTCTCTATTCTCAAGAGTTACTCCAACATCCATTAGAGTATCCATAATCTTAACATACTTGAAGTATTGTTGAGTCATGGTCTCACCTGTTTTAAAGGTGAAGTTTTCAAACTGCAGCTTGAGGAGATCGTTCTTATTCTTCTTGGCTTCAGTGGATCCTTCATACATAAGCTTTAGTGCTTCCCATAGTTGCTTGGTAGTCTTGCACTTCTTGAAGCCTCTATAGATGGAGTTTGGAAGAGTCGTTTAAAGGGTTGTCATGGCTTTTTGATCAATCTTTATTTTCTTCCTGTCTTCATCAGAGAAATCAGCCATAGCCTTTGGAATCATACCACCACCAGTAGCAGATGAGGTGCTTGGTATGTAAGGTCCTTCAATAACAGAGTCCCATATCCTGGAGTCGTGATACTTGATAAAGCCTTCCATTTTTTGACACCAAGTATCAAAGTCTTCAGGAGTGATCAGTGGAGACTTTGTCATAGTTCCGGTTTCCATATTAACCTTAGTGATAGCTGTCATTTGAGTTGTTAAGTGTTTTATGTGAGGGATCATACGATAGTGAGATCTTATATCAAAAGCTTTTCAGGCTCTGATACCAAATGCATGACCGTTAGAAGGGGTGATGCAGTTTTACAACACAACAACACAATTGAGGAGAGTTCTTTAGAACACTTAACATATCAAATAGGGAATTGGTTAACTAATGTAAGAGATGCTAAAAACACAAGTAAATGTAAGATAGAACAAAATAGTAAACAAAACAAGTATTTGGTTTTCAAGAATGTTGTATATTTCTTCTCAAGTTCTATTACAAAGTGTTACAAAAGCATAATGAAAAGTTATAAGTACTTGAGATACATATACTACATTCTATAGTCGGTCATACTTTGAAAGCCAGCTGGATACATAAGACAAGACAACAAAATCAAATGTAGAGTCAAAAGGCAGATTGCCTTTTGACTAGTGACTATGACATGCCATAGTTCACATCCTAATATATTACAAAAAGGATAAAATACATAAAGTAGAAGCTCAAACTCAAGACCTCAATGTACATTTTACCAAAATCAAGGACCTTTTCACCAACTTGTGAAAGTTGGTGAGTCAATCAGAGTTGCAGCTGAAAGGTGGTCCAGCTTTATGGAAAAAGTACATCAGATAATAGCATGTACATAAAAGTCTTCGGAAGAAATCTATCTTCATAAACTGGCTTCGGAAGACTTTGTCTTTGAAGCTTCGAAAGACTTCATATTTGACTTCGGAAGATATTGGTCTTGGCTTCGGAAGATTTTACACTTAGAATATTTCTCATGTAAGATGTAAAACTTCCGAAGCATTTCTACTCCAGTACTTTAGTGCATGCATGCAGAGAGACTTTGGATGCTTTGAATGTTTTGACTACATCAGACTTATTGGAATCCTTATAGGTAGATTCTCCCGTATTATCGCAAAAAAATGTTGGCGATTGATTTGTAGTGAGACCCAGTTCATGTAGTAAGTTCTTTATCCATATGAGTTCAGCGAAAGCATTTGTTAGGGCCTTGTATTCTACTTCCGCATAGGAGCGGGAAATTGATTTAAGTGAGTTTGGCGCAGACTGCTCATGAATTGAGAAAGCTTATTAATGGCACATGAAATGTCTAGTCGAGTGAATGCTAGGCATTTAAGTGACCCTACCAGTTTTTGGAATGGAGTGGCATCCACTGATGGAAAGGAGTTGGTGTGCGATAAGGGTTCAATGGCATCGAGAGGTGTCATGACATCTTTTGCACCATCCATGGGAAACTATTGGAGGATATCTTGGAGGATATCTTGAATATAACAATGTTGTGACAAGAAAAGACACGTAGGTGTAGGAATAACCTCAACACCTAGAAACTATTGAAGTATGCCAAGATCTTTAAAAGAGAATTTTTCTCAAAAGCTTGGATGAAGTGATTGGGAAATTGGAATCATTTCCCGTAAGTACTATGTGATTTACATAGACCAAGAAATAGCAAATTACGGTTTGATGGTGGTTGATAAAAAGAGAAGCATTGGCTAGAGATTTGCGAAATCCAAAATGAAAAAGGAATTCAGTGAGCTTAGTGTACAATGCGTGTGGTGTTGGTATAAGTCATATAGATACTTTTTTAGCTTGCAGAAATGATGTGGATATTAAGAGAGTCTATGTAACCTAGTGGTTAAGTCATGAAAATGTCCTCATTAAGAGTGCCATGAAGGAAGGCATTATTCACATCTATTTATCATAATGACCAATTCTTAGATAGTGCAATGGAGAGAACGATTGAAATGGTGATGGGTTTGGTGATAGGACTAAACGTATCTAAGTAATCCTTTCCGCATTGTTAGAGAAAGCCTTTCGCCACAAGATGAGCCTTGTATTGGGAAATGGAAACGTTAGAATTACGTTTGATCTGAAAACCCCATTTACAACCAATGGGTTTGTGGAAGGTCACAGGGACAAGCTCCCATGTTTGATTTTGAAATAGGGTGTTGAATTAAGCATCCATGGCATGGCACCATTGTGGATCTTTACAGACTTGAATGTGAGTGGTGCATTCAAGGGTGGGTCAAAGCAGGTGAAAAGTGGCGGTGTTTATGGTATTGTAGTTTTAGTATTTGGGATTTGGTTTATAGTCTCGCTGAGGGTGAGTAGGTGGAGATGGTTGAGAAGTAGAAGACAGGGAGGAAATGTTGCTATCGGGTGTGGCAGTTTGGATAGGAGAAGGTGTAGTATCGGGTTAAGGAGATTTTTGTGTAGTATCCGGTTGATGGGTGATGGTAAGAGAAGCATCTTAAGACGAGGAAGGGATGCAAGTGGATAGTTTCAAAGGTTCTATAGTGGATGGAGTAGTATTATTGTGATTAGGGAAGGAAGAGGAGGTGGAGATTGGTTGCATGGGATGGTTTACATGTGCATGGGTAAGCAAAGGAAATGGGATAGGGGTGGGTATAGTATGAGTTTTTGATTTTTTATTACTGTAGGTATCAATATTTTGGGTGTAGAGAGAGGGTTCATGGGAGTGCCTTGTGTGGTGATGATGTGCTTAATGAATTCAACATGATAGGAGTGATAAAGGGATGCAAGGTGGGATCATAGCATCTATAAGCTGATTTAGAGGAGTAACCAAGAAAATTTCACTTGGTGAAACTTAGGATGAAACATAAGGTCGCAACCACAAACGGTTTTATTTTTGTGTATGTTGGCTGAATTTTGTATCTTTTTATAAGATGACTTAAAATTAAGAATTTTTGCGGGTAGTTAGTTGATGAGATAGATGGAAATTTGAAATGCTTGTGACCAAAATTTTAGTGGCATGTTTGCATGGTGATATCAGGATAAGCCGGTTTCAAAAATAAGTCGGTGGTGTTATTCGGCGATATTATTTTGTTCCTGAGTGTGTGGGGGAGTGGTAAAATGAGAAGTCTTTTTACGCCACTATATTCGCCTTCATTTTTGGAAAAGAAGGAGATAAGAGGTATTCTAAAGAACTTTTCAACTAGAGATTTGAATTATGGGAATAAAATTGCAACATCCGACTTCTGTTTAATGGGGTAAAGCCATGTGTATTGAGAGTAGAAGTCGAAAAAAATGACATGGAATGCATACCCATCATTAAAGATTCGAACGGCACCCCAAATATCTGAGTAAATAAGCTCAAGTGGTTTTAAGACTTTAAATGAATTGTCTCCAAATGGTTGTTGTGACTTTTATTTAGAGAACAAGAGTTACAATAAAAAAAAGCATTTTGACATATTATTTTAACCAAGTCCTAAGTTATTAAGCAAAAGTTTTAGAACTTTGATAGAGGGATGCCCTTGTGGTTCCAAGAAAGGAGCGATCCAACTGTCTTGATGCTTAAGTTGAGTTGATGAATGCGTTAAATAGGAAGGTAGAAGCATAATAAACATAATTAATGTCCACTCCCTCCATGAGACGCGCCTAGTGCCAAGATCCTTAACGAAAAAATGAAAAGGAAAAATTCAACAGAAACATTAGTAGTTTTGCAAAGCTTAGCTAGTGAATTGAGATGATTACGTAAATGAGGGACAACTAAAACATCATTAAAGATAGTGTGTGAGTGGAAATGGGAATAGAAGTGTGGCCTATGTGATAAATAGATAAGATTTTACCATTTTCCGAGCACAATCTCATCGGGCCTGCGATATTCGGAGAGGTTGTGTAAATAAGACCGGCCATGTGTAGCATGATGAGACCCTCGGGAATCAAACATTAATGGCGCGTGGGTAGCGAGTTGCTTGACACTGAAGAGTTCAGTGTAGGGTTGTGATGCGACCCCTATCCTAACGAGTTCACAACAACATTATAATCTTGTAAAACCGTTGAAGCTTCTGAAAATCTTTTGTATCATGAGCTGGAATATTACACAAGTGACAAAGAAATTTATTTCGATTATTTTGGTAATTATTCATTTGTCCACTGTTGTGTTGTTGAGATGGGACACTGTTATAGTTTTGAGATGGGGTATTCCTTGGGCAAAATGAGTTGGGCTTATGTAAATTTTAAGCTATAAAGAGGCCGTGAAAAATAACTTTTGCAATTAGTGTTGCTGGTTTGGAGGCTTGTAGTTGTAGTGATCTCTCGTGATCTAACTGGTTTCCCATAGAAATTAGAGAAAGTGATCCGTGTGTCTCGAGTCTTCAAGGCGGCAAAGATTTCTTTGTAATTGTCACATAGATGGGTGAGTAAGTGAACAATGAGGTCATCATCATCAATCAGCTTGTGAGCCAAGGCTAATTCATCGACTATAACTTTCATCTCGTTGAGGTCAACTGCAACACGTTTGGTGCCTTTGCTATTTGTAGCAAGTTTTAATCAAAGGGAGATGATCTAGGACCGTGAATTTCCAAGAAGTGCATCGAGAAGAATTTTGTCTAGGCGAAACTAGAGATAGTAAGCAGAATTTGGTTTGTCTTCAAGTAATTTTGTGGTGGTTTGGTTTGACCATCAACAATCTGTTCAAGTTCAAGATCTATGAGCGTGGATAAGACTTGTTTGCACCATGATAGAAAGTTGTTTGTAGTAACTTGGATTAGTAAATGGGTGTGGGTTAAAAGCTCAATAATGTGTCTGCTTGTATGGACAAAAAGAAGACAAGCAAGGGTGGTTTTTGATCGAAAAATAAACTCAGAGGAGTTGAGAGCTCTAATTACCATATGAGAATTGTATATTTGATATATTAGAGAATTACAAAGTGAAAAATACAAGATTAATGTAGACAATAAAATTAAAGAAAAGAGGCTAATTATATGGTTCTAGCTAAATGAAAGGATCAAAATCATTACAATTATACACATTCCAAATATACATAGATCAAGAAATCACAGTTGCGTCTTGTTGGGTCGAATTGGAAAGGCCATGGTTTATGCTAGAGTTGTGATGCCAGCTAGCGGTGTCTATGGGTTGTGGCAACCAACAACCGTCAGTATGACTACATCGGTTGCTAGGGTTTTAAGGTTAGCAGTTTGCGTATGATTAGGCTTCTATACATATCTTCAACTTAATTTAATTTTAGTAGATATTTGTATGTGTTCAATTTCTTTAGAGATTCATATTCATGAATGGTGTTTATTTCCATGGAAATCATTTCTTTGTATTAGTGAATTTTAGGCTTGCCCCGACACTACCGAAAATGAGCTTGTGCACTACTAAGATGTAACATTTATACTTAAGCAACCAAAAGTATCCCCTTCGGAATATGTAAAGAGGATAAAACTATCATGATGAATGAGCTGCATGTGTATTAAAATGAAGGTAAGTTAATATGATGAATGAACTGCATGTGTATTAAAATGAAGGTAAGTTAATAGATTTTTTGCCTTTAAGGTTTTATATTCTAAATATCTAACTAAAATTAAGAATATAAGTCAATACATGATCCCCTCTATAAAAGCTATCCCTTATAACATAGTAACTTATTCATTTTCTTTTACATAGATAAGAAATTTGTTATGGATGAAACAAAGAAGAAACTAAAATATATGTCAAGTATCAATTTAGCATCTATAATTGTAGTTTAATTTATTTATCCATAGAGCGTAATGATGCCTACTAGTAATCTTTAACAAAACCAATGTGACGGGTGTAGTTTTGTGATCCTTGAACACTTAAATCTATGCTTAAAGAACTCTATGTTTATTAAACTATTACAAATTAGCACCTAATGTCCGGTAAGGTTTAAACAACATATAATAATATTGATGTGGAATGCTAAGCTTGTAAGCGTGTTAGTTGAATTACGGTTTGTTCAAAGCAATTATGATTATTGTATGTTTGTAAAATCTATTTTTGATGTGTTAATTGTTCTTCTTGTGCGTGGATGAGAGGTGTTCAGTGTTTAAATCGGGTTTGAAAAACTCGAAATTTGATTAAAAAAACTAAATCGAAGTTGATTCGAAGTTTTTTATCAAATTCAAATCGAAATTCGAATTTATGATTTTAGATTATATTTGATTCGAAATTCGAATATACTTATTTAATTTATATTTTACAGAAATGATTTATTTTATGTACATATACTTATTTAAATGATAGTCCGAATATTTTAAATTATTTCCAATTCTCTAAGCCTAATTTCCTTGGTAATTATTTGTTTGTTTATTTGTTTAATTTACAGTTTTCTTCACACAGTTATGTACTTATTGGTTGTAACCATGGACTCATGGTATTTTATTTATGATATGAATGTATATTTGTTTAATGTTTTGAATGTTATACTACTATCATTTTGTTTTAAACTTTTTATCATGGGAAAGTTCAAATTTGTAGTTTAAACTAAATAGTAGTAGTTTCGAAAACAAAAATTAAAAATCATTTTTTGAGAATTCGGATTCGATTTGAATTCGACATTTAAATTCGAATCGAATCAATTTGATTTTGCTTTGAATTTGAATATGAATTCAATACTTCATATCCAATTCAAATTCAACTTCATAAAACTAAAATCAATAATTCTAGGATTGGACGCAAACTGCAAGGTGATGAATCAACAATCTTTTCGGTTGCATCAAAGCTCACACCGAGTGAAATTACAAATAGCTTTCACTTTTACAACATGCATGTAGAAGGTGTATTGACTGAGGGGGCATGACAAAGATCAAGAGCAGCAAAGAAAGTGATATTGGTGGTGGTAGTGGCTCTGCGGATTGTGATGGTGTCAATGGCAACTGTTGTGTGACGAGGAGACAGTGAACTCTAGTTCTTTAAAAGATGGTATTAGACATCATTTAAGTTGGCAATTTTATAAAAGACTTGTTTTAACACATAATTTGAGTAAGCCCAAGTTTAATCATCTTATAACTTGAGTTTATAAAATTAACCCATATACAAAATGTTTTGTCACCCAAATTAACTAATTCTTTGAAGAACCCAGGTTTAGTGTCAGAACAGCCTTAAGTTTGCAAGCGTTATGAGTTTGCAGTTGTTGGAGTGAGTAAGCCATCGTATTATAACTATTTCTTGGAATAAACTGAATAGAGAATTAAATTATGCATAGAAGCTCTTATGCAATTGTCCCATATTTTGAGTCCTTAACACCATCAGATCAACATAGCTTTGGTGTTTTTCATTTCAACTATTACATTATTGTTTTAATTTATTTTATGATTCAAACCATCTTTTTTATCCTGAACATATAGATAAATTAAAACTTATAACACAGCTTTCTTTAACCGTTCCCAAGTGTGGTAGCAAAAAATCATTATTGAGCAATCGATATGAGACAAGAAAATGAAAACTAAACCAACTGGGATGTGGGTGATGTCCTACAACTGCATTTAAACAAAATCAACGTATGTATCTTCATTTTTATTTTCTTCACTTTGTTCTGTTGATGACTCTGTGCGTCAATTCAATGAGTGCTCGTCTTGATCTTTGAACATCCTCGTCATCATTCTCGGGAAATGAATCGATTGCAGCCGATGCCAGGCTGGCATGCTTTGCTGCTAGTTCCCTTGTTCTTTGTATTCCATGGCTTTTACCGAGATACTCAAGAGCCTGCATTACCAGAAACAATGATGATTATTAACAAACGAGACTATAGTTGAAAGTGAAAAAAACTATTAGTGTTAAATGTAAAGGTTGAAAACTATAGGGTTAAAAGTAAAAAAAAACATAAACAAAAAAAAGTACAATCTACAAAACATAAGCTACAAACCATAATGCACAACTAAGTTGAAAATTAGTATTATATAATGTTAAAACTGAAAATCAAACCTAGTACCACTTGAAAACTGAAGTATCAAACAAAAACAAGAAATCTTCTGGACCCAGATCAGTACCATATTGTTTTGTAATGACGGATAAGTCTCCAGCAAAAGAAATGTTGCATATACAGACACATGCATGTTATATGTTGAAAATAGTAGGCATGTTATATGTTGAAAAATAGTAGGTGTTAAATGAGTCATGTTCACAAGTTGGTGATTAGAAAATCATTGTGTCCGACACATGAACCTGAACATGACACTAGTTTTAAGGGGTAACTTTGTAAAATGGTAACCAACTTTCAAAAATGTTCCAATTAGATGACTCAAGCTTTAAAAGTGTTCTAGTGAGGTTACTTAGTTTTTATATTTTATATAAATTAAAAAGTCTTAACATGTTTTTTTAGCATGTTATACTTTAGGTTTCAATTAGAAAATATTTTTTTCTATCTTTAATGTTGATATGGAACGTTGACGTAAACTTTAGGTACTTTTTTTATTTTTTTCATAACTAACATGTTTTTTTTTAAATATAAATTTATATATTGAAAATTTTGGCCTTCACATCTTCTCCACCATTACTTTCTTGACATAAGAAAATTTAATGATGACTCGATTTGATCGTTTAGTGGTCCAATTTGAGAAAAATATGAATGAGTGACTAAATTAGAACACTTTTGAAACTTGGTTACTAAATTAGAACACTTTTGAAACTTGGTTACTATTCTGTGACATTTTCCCCTAGTTTTAAGGGTTTGACACGAACACGATCCCTTGAAATTGAACTTTTATTTTATATTTATATTTTTACATAATAATGCTCTTAAGTTAAAAATTTAGAACCAAAAATATGAATTTACATAAAAAAATATACACTTGAACCTATAATATCTTATGCTAAACGTCTAAACACACGACCCGACCACGCAGCCCAACAGGGCACATTTAAAAAGAAACGAGCTAAATGGGTAAACACACGACCCAACCAAGCAGCCCAACAGGGCACATTTAACTAAACGTCTCTTCCTAGTTCCCCCTGTTTATACTAAAGCCAAACCTACAAGTTTCATGTAAGTTACATGTTGACATGTCGTGTGAGAAATTCACACCTTAAAAGTATACCCTGGAAATGGGTTTACTTCGAAACCCGTAATTCTTTGAGTATGGGTAAAAATGGGTCTGGTTGAGTTGACCCTCGATATATATTATCATCATAACAATATATATTATGAATGAAACTGTTATATTTCAACTTCTGTTTTTAGCTGAAAAGACTTTTTTGACCCGTTTGATACAGGTCACAACCTAAATTCACTCGCCCACAAACAAATGGGTTGGAATAGTCACCTACTGATTGATGTTATGGGGGATTACTTGGGTTGGCTGGGCTGTTTGTTTGCGAATGCCGAAGTAATGCACATACTGGGGGTTAGCTAATCAGTTTAATGGAAACTTACCAGATCCACATTGGCAGGGTTATCTAGCCCTCTGTCAACAACTGACCGTAATTCTGGGAACTCCTCCATTGCATACAATAGTGGAGCCGTCACAATTCCCTGCAATATTAGTTATCAGAAAGTTAAACACAACTTCAATAACATGCCATGGTTGTATATAGGAAATAAGAAGACATATAATTCCGTAGTAAGGGGCTGAATAAATACTCACTAAATATTTGGAATGTTGAAATTTTAACAAGATGCTGTAAGTTTGGTGGCAAAAAGGTGGGTTCGCAATGTGCCAATTTGTTTCAATTCCTATTGTTTCAATTTGTTTTAATTCAGAACATCGAAATTTTAATAAATCAATTTCTTGATTTGTATCTATAGGTTTATAGTGACTATCAGGTTCATAAACACCCTACATTATACTGGATTCGTATAACATATCTTAAAGGTCTGATAAGGTGATAAAGCAAATTCCAGCCAAATTGAATAATACAATGCATGTACATATAAAAAGAATATGACAATGAAGTGGGTGAATTACATGGCGAATGTCAGACAATGAGCCCTTCCCAAGAGAGGATGATGTGCCTGTGAAATCTAGAACATCATCAATCAATTGAAATGCCAAACCCTGCAGGAAAGCAACAGAGCCAGTTTTACTATCATATTGGTGAGTTTCGGTGCATCCACTTATAAATTGGACTGATTCGGGTTAACAAGAAAAATAACATCAAATTAAAGAAAAAGGTCAAATGGGTCAAGCTGAAAGTCGTAGAAAGTGCATTTTCCAAGTATAATGTTATTCAATACATCATATCGTTTATTAAAAAAATATATACTTTTAGTAATTAAATTTGACCCAGCAATTGTCTATAAATTTAAATCAAATGAAAAGAAAGTGCTTTAGATTCCCAACCCAGCCAGCACCAAAAGTATCTACTTTAACCATTACCCAACCCGTACAGCCTGCCAGCCAAAAAACGACATTGCTGATTCTTACACACCAGATTTTTTCCATACTCATATGCCAACATGGCGACCTCTGCAGTTTGCCCAGTAAGAAGAGCAATAGATTTGCAGCTGTTGGATATTAATGATGCAGTCTTGTAGTATGTCTTCTGTAAATAGTAGTCCATGCTGCAACAAAAAATAAAAATAAAAATAAAAACAAACTGAAACATTGCAAATCTACGAGCTTAAACACTAGCAATGTGAAACATATATATAAAAGTTACTATTATTTATGATAAAAAAAATTATAATATGATCTTACAGGCAACTATGTCTAAATAAAGTACTCATACAAAAGCAATACTATGATTTTAAGGACAACTTTGCTCATCAAAATTATTTAGTGATACAAATGAAAAAACTAAAATAACAATAACAAGGTTCTGCAATGCATGATAAACAAACAGGAAATAAGTAAGCATACCTACTACGTTGTTCAGCTGAAGAGCTCATTTGCATCGTCTCCCCAGTAACAAGATGCTCAACTGCTGTAGCTATTAATGATACAACCTAAAACCAGCAATAGAATAGAAAAGAGTCAGTAGTGAGGATTTGTAAATGACGATGTGAGCATAAATGGACACACACGCATATACATAGAAAGAGAAACTGAGAAATGGTGAAAGAGAGAGAAAGATGGATACCTCTGTGTTTTTCAAGGAGGCAAGGGTAATACAAGCTCTAGAAAGCAAGAAATCTCCAGCCAATACTGAGATCTGCATAATGAAACAATAGTAATCTTTCAGGCCTAAGAATAGCAGTTTGGTTGAAACGCATCATGAATTTACCATTAATACTGCTATCCCGAAGTGGTTTAGAAAAAATTAGGAATCAGATTGTTACCACAATATAATTGATCTATAGACTATAATGAGTTGGAAGAATAGACCTTGGCTTTTTTTTATCACAGACAGCATTAGAGTAAAATGACTGTCTTGAGAGAGTGTATATAGCTCTCACAAAGTAGGTATAGCATATCATCCTTTTGAATAATTGCAATCTTATTTGATAATAATATCGTTTTAATCAGCAATTTAAGGCTACTGGAAAAGAAAAGGCGAGCCAGCATACTCACCTTATTTCCCATCACAAAGTTAAGAGAGCCAATTCCACGTCTGGTATCAGCATCATCCAGTACATCATCATGGAGAAGGCTGGCAACCTGAGATGACAAAGTTATTTTCCTTCTACTGTTCTACAGCATATTCACAAGTTAAGTATATTATATTTAAATTTTATTAAAGAAAATCAAACTACATGACTAAAAAAATTGACTAAATAGACGTAAACGCAAAACGAAGCAGAGATAGAACCATAGCACCATGCTTAAAGGCCTATCCAGTTTGGTTCCAATAACTAATCATCAACTTAATGATGCCTATTGATTAAAATTCAACTATCCTATTCCAAACATGATAGATCGAGAAGCACCAGATAAAACAGATTTTAAAATAAGTTTTCTAAGACCTAAAATGTCAAGAACAAACTATCCCTAAAGCTTATTATATAGAGTTCAAGCTCTTGTAGCTTTTGATTATCTATGGTTTTGCTTTTTCGTTAATTGTGTTTTTTTACAGATTTCATGCATTGACATGGTAAGCTTGGATTTCAAAAGCAGGTGGCATATGTAAAACAAAATCAAGAGAAACCTAACATGAATCATTTCGGTAATTTCAGCAATAGACTGTAGTCTTGTGCGCAATTCTGTTGAAAACATATCAATAACCCCTTCTGAGGCGGGTTTAGAGATTTGATCATTTAAAGCCGTTGCCATTAATAATATAACCTGCAAAAAATAAAAATTGAGTCGACATCTAAGCACAATAACATGATCACAAGCGAACATATAGCATATTAGCACACATCTATTTGCATTGTTACAAATAACAATGTTTCAGATGATATGAAATGGCAATTCATGTTTGGTTAGAACTTTAAAATTTTTAGATCAACATAGCAAAAAGGTTAACAAAGCACAAAGTGGAAATTCTAGCATACCTCAAAAAAAGAGGTGGCAATTTCAACCCTTCAACTATTGTATGAGTCGATTTAGGTTATGTTTTATTTCTAACAAGCCAAACAGTTAAAGTTTCTATATTACATTTAAAGAAAAAGATCAATGAGTCAAAACGGGCTGAAAGTCATTCAACTTGAATAAAACCTCCTACATATCTTGTCTTTATTAGATAACTATAAAAATTTAAATAAAATTGCATCATATATTAAGAAACTAACTTTTGGGATAAGTAACTTCATGGGAAATGTGTTTAGTTTTAACAAGGTCCGTCGATTTATGTATGTTTTATTTCTAGCAAGTCAAACATTTAGGTATGTGTTTAATATATTCTAATACTCCCCCGCAGTCGTAGCGGAAGTAACGTACGCTAAGACTGAAAACAAAAAAAACATAAATCAATAATAATAAGATAAACACGCTTCAATCGACTAAACTATCCAAACTTTTGCCAAAAGACGATACTGTGTTTGATGTTGTCATCCATGTTTTGGTTGATTGTGTTAACCATAGTTGGCTTGATAGTTTATTGGTTCTTGATTCTCGGTTCTTGATTCTCGGAATGATAAATCAAAAATTGGCGACCATAGTAGTTCATGACTTGTCGAGGCTAGTAGCCGATTGTCACTTGTATCCGTAGATCAAGAGATTAAAGCTAAAGGAATAAAAAGAAAGCAAAAGGCGTGGGACCGCATTCAGACGGCGGTGTTTTGGATTCGTAGATCAAGAGAAAAAAATTCGTAGAAGTAAAAAGAAAAAAAAATGAAAAAAAAGAAAAAAAACAAAGAGAAAGGCCAGTGACCATGGTCAGGTGGCGATCTTTTTGACCCGTAGATCAAGAGATAAGATCCGTAGATCTATAAAAAAAGAAAAAAAACAATCAAACCGTAGTTTGAGGTCGATGGTCGTGGACTGTGGTCCTTGTTACGGCTAAAACATTGAGAATAAAAAAAGGAAAAAAAGAAGTGATCGTTGCATTTTGTGAGTCATAATTCAAGAATAAACCAAGAATATGATTGTGAACCAACCAAAAGAATAGATATCTTGTTTGAATATCCAATCGATAGCGAAACTTTATTCAACAAAAACTAGAAAACAGAGAAGAAACGAAACAGAAAACAAAGGTGGGACAGGGCGGCGGCAGTAGCGGCACACCGCCCTGTCTAGGGTTTGTATGTTTTTGTGGTGATGCACAGAACCCTAAGGCTCTAATACCATATAAGATGGTAAAATAGTGATCTGTATTATTGAACAGTTAGGTTACAATATATTGAGATAACAAGTAACCCTAGAAACCTAACTGTGCCCGTGGGCTCATTCTAATCAAACCCTAATAATATATTCTGTTGGAGAAACTGCCGACGTATAATCGGTTGCGGACGACGATCTTCAAGTCGTATATTTCGCTCGATCAACAGCAGTTTCCGACGGAGCAGATGCTATTGGATGTGCGAGATCTCGATCCGCAGGCCAGACAGAGTTTTATCGATAAGATTTTCAAAGTTGCTGAAAAAGATAATGAGATTTTTCCCAAGAAGTTCAGAGATCGTGTTGATAAGGTTGGAATCTCCCTGCCAACAGTAGAAGTTCGTTTTCAGAATTTGTCAGGAGAAGCTAATTGCCTCGTCGGAGCAAGAGCACTTCCCACGCTGGTAAATACCGCCAGAAATATTGTTGAATCTCTTCTAGCTTCGGTCGGCATCACTGTCAATGAGAAAGCAAAACTACACATTCTTAAAGATACATCTGGGATAATCAAACCAGGAAGGATGACACTTCTTTTGGGGCCACCATCTTCTGGTAAGACGACGCTTCTGTTGGCTTTGGCGGGAAGGGTGGATTCAAGTTTAAGAGTTGATGGAGAGAGAACTTGCAATGGTCATAAGCTCAATGAATTTGAACCTCGAAGGACAGCAGCTTACATTAGCCAAATGGATATACATGTTGGAGAAATGACCGTCAAGGAAACTGATAGGGAATGAAATCAAGAGGGTAAAAAATAACAGAAGAATGGAGAAAGATAACAGAATACTCAAATAGAAACAAGATTGTATTGCAGAATTTGATGATGATAACAACATGAAATCACAAATTACCAGGGATCACAGCCTCTCTCATTGCATCATGCAAGAGCCAAAAAGGACATACTAACACACACCAAACGCATTCCCCTCTCTCTCCATATATTCTCCCTTCCTAATAACATTCTACGCCCCCCAACTATTACATATTTCCAGGTTTCCCCCTTCTAGAATAGACATACTTAATTTCTGGTTTGTTATTCATATCATTACTCCCCCTTCCAAATAAGTCTTGTCCTCAAGACTTGCATGAGGAAATTGACCGGTGATCCATGCTGCATCCTCCCAGGTAGCATCTCCTGGTGATTGACCAAGCCACTGAATTAGCCATTGTTCTCCGACATTCGGTTTTCCACCCACAAAACGTTTAGCCAATATAGCCATAGGTTTGAGTGCCTCAATGTCCCCGATTTCCAATTCCGGAGGTAACGCCGAGTCCGTAAAGGTTCCCTCTGCTTTTTTAATAAAGATACATGGAAGACCGGATGAATCTTGGATGAAGGTGGTAATTGTAATTTGTATGCCACTGCTCCGATTTTAGCCAAAATTTGAAAGGGCCCAAAGGATTTTGCCGCCAATTTTTGATGATGTTGATTGACCACCGATAGTTGTCTATATGGTTTCACTTTAACGTATACCCAATCCCCCGCAGCAAATTGAACTTCACGTCTTTTTTTGTCAGCTTGTGTCTTCATGACACTCTGGGCTGTGGAAAGATGCAATTTCAGCTGTCGTAAAGCCTCATCTCGATCTTGTAGCTCCCGCAAAACCGATGCTACTCGAATTTCGACCGATACAAATTGAAAGACGGAAGGAGGTTTACGACCGTAAACCGTTTCGAACGGCGTTGTACCAGAATAAATGTGGAAGGTTGAATTGTACCAAAATATCGCCCAAGGAATCAATAGAGCCCATGTTTTAGGCTGATCAATGGCGAAGCAAAGAAGGTAGGATTCCAAGCAGCGGTTGACAACTTCGGACTGACCATCCAATTCCGGGTGATAAGCGGAACTTAGGTGAAGTTTAGTACCCATGGATCTGAAAATTTCTTGCCAAAAGGTGCTTAAAAACAAGGGATCACGATCACTAACTATAGATTTAGGTACCCCATGAAGGCGAACAACCTCCTTGATAAATACTTCCGCCACCGTTTGGCCGTGAAAGGATGTTTCAACAAAATGAAGTGTGCGTATTTGGATAATCGATCTACCACAACCAATATGACCGTGTAACCCTTCGACGACGGTAATCCGACAATGAAGTCCATTGTCAAATGTTCCCAAATGGCCTCAGGAATAGCTAATGGTTGTAGTAGTCCGCCCGGTCTAACTGAACTCGCTTTGCATTTCTGACAAATATCACACTCCCTCACAAACTTCTTAACCGTTGATGTCATGCCCGGCCAGAACAGATTAGCTGCCAAACGACGATACGTGCGATAGAAACCCGAATGACCGCCTGTTGTCGTGGTGTGGAACTCATGCAGTAACACGGGAATAAATTTAGAAGTTTTTGGGATGACTAACCGATCATGAAAATGTAAAACACCCTGGTTAACCGAGTACCCCGGGTAGTTGGACGGAGATGTTAAAACCTTGCTAAGAAGTTGTTTAATATTTTGATCTTGCTTCGCCTCCTCAATTAGTTGAGCCCCTTGAAGCCAAACAGGAGAGGAAACCGCTTGGTTCAATTCACCCGAATCCGCGCATCGAGATAATGCATCTGCAGCCCGGTTTTCTCTACTAGGTTTGTACTGAATCTCAAAGTCATACCCCAATAATTTTGCTACCCAGTTCTGCTGATCTGGAGAAGACACTCGTTGTTGTAGCAAGTACTTTAGACTCTTTTGGTCTGTATATACCGTGAAGCGCGTGCCCATAAGATAAGTACGCCAATGTTGAACTGCCAACACCAGGGCCATCATCTCACGTTCCTAAGCTGATTTGGTCAAATTGCGGTCACTTAAAGCCTTGCTAAAATAAGCAACCGGCTTGTTGTTCTGTAACAAAACAGCGCCGATGCCGCGTCCGGAAGCGTCGCACTCCACACTAAATGAAAATGTGAAATCCGGAAGACTTAAAACGGGAGCGGTGACTAAAGCTTGTTTGAGTTGATCAAAGGCTATCTGAGCAGCCATATTCCATGTAAATGCATCTTTTTTGGTCAAATCTGTTAATGGTCGTGCAATAGCTCCATAATTCTTGACAAACTTCCTATAATAGCCAGTTAGTCCCAGAAATCCTCATAACACCTTCAAATTTTTTGGAACTGGCCAATCCAAAACAGCCTCAATCTTCTTTGGATCCATCGAAACACCGCCATCAATGAGGTGGCCCAAATACTCAACCGAGGTTTGACCAAAACAGCACTTTGTTTGATTAGCACGTAGGTTATTGTCTAATAAAATTTTAAAGACCAACCGTAAGTCTTCTAAATGAATATCCCAAGTTGGACTGTAAATCAATATATCGTCAAAGAAGATGACCACCTTCCTGCGTAATAATGGCCGAAAAATATCATTCATAACAGCTTGAAAGGTCGCAGGAGCGTTCGTTAAGCCAAATGGCATCACAAGGTATTCATAGTGTCCATCATGTGTGCGAAAGGCAGTTTTCTCAATGCTGTCTTCTCGCATACGAATTTGATTGTACCCGGATTTCAAATCGAGTTTAGTAAAGAAGCGTGCACCACGTAACTCATCTAGTAACTCATCAACCACTGGAATTGGAAATTTATCCGGAACGGTTGCTCGGTTTAGAGCCCGATAATCAACGCACATTCTCCAAGAATTATCTTTTTTCTAACCAAAATAACAGGGCTCGAATAGGCACTTTTACTGGGACGTATCATTCCCAAGTCTAAAAGTTCTCGCACCTGACGCTCAATCTCAGTTTTCTGAACATGGGGATATCGATATGGTCGGACACAGATGGGTTCTTGAGAAGTGAGAGTGATTCCATGGTCATGAGAACGCATAGGTGGTAACCCCACTGGTGCTTGAAAGATGATCATGAAATGATGTAGGATGCTCGAAAGGGCTACTTGTTGCTGCTCAGATAAACTAACCAGAGTATTAGTGGGTGGAGAAGGCAACTTATGTCGATCAGGAAGTGGTTTGTCGTCCAGAGGTAACCACTGTTGTAAAGCAGCTGGTTGAGGTTGACCCATCATGAATCCTTGCAATCGAACCACTTGACCATTGTAAGGGAACTGCATCCACGAATTATTCCAGTCGTGTACAACTTCCCCTAAAGATTGAAGCCATTCCATTCCCAAGATCACATCCAAGTTACTTGTATCAATCACTAAAGCATTGAGCACAAAAGAACAATGACCAATATATATCCGAAGATTCAGGCAATGTTCTGTAATGAAAACAAAATGACCATCGCCTAATTTAATGCGAATTCCTGGAAATGTGGAAAAGGTAATTCCCAAAGCGAGCACCAAACGTCTAGATATAAAGTTATGGGTAGCACCACTGTCCACCAACATACTAACCGGAATTCCTTGTAACCGTCCTTCAAAACGAAGGGTTTTGCCACCCCCGGCCTCCGCCAATAAACCTTCAAATTCTAGTGCCAAACAAGTACCTCCCGATGAGTCGGATACAGGGAAATCATCGAGGGAGGAGGTTGCTCCAGTAACATATGTGTAGCATCGGCATCAACAACTTCATCATCACCAAGTAAGAGAACACGCAGTTTGCCCACCGGACATTTGTGAGCCGGACCATACTGTTGTCCGCACCTGAAACACAAGCCTTTCTTCCGACGGTCCTCCCATTCCGAACGAGACAGCGATCGAACGCCTCTATCTCGCGCAGTGGATTGTCCCCCATCGGACGAAGAAGAACCCGATTAAATTGTGGATAATAGTCGGGAAGAATCCAAACGGCCCACGAGGGTTTTGTCACTGGCCCGAAAGGACCCAATGGACTTGGACTCTACACGACCCAAATTGACCGGCCCATCCGATGCGTCCCCAGCATACGACAACGACCGATTTAGGTAACGAAAACGAGACGTTGATACATTACCGGCGGAAGGACGCAACATCTCCTCGACATCTTTCGACTGGTACATCGCGTCCAAACGAGAGCGTGGCCGATGTAATCGAACTCATTTCTTGACATCGTCCTTTAATCCGGCGATGAAATACCCCAAAGCCTGAGATTCCGACAACCGAGGAACCAAAGAAAGAAGGTATTCAAAATCATCTATATAATCATGAATTTCCCCTTGTTTAATGGTAGCCAGTTGTTCATACGGATTTTGTATCTCTAATCCACTGAAGCGTTGAAGTAGTTCCGCTTGAAAGTCAAGCCATGTCAAAGAGTCACGTACCTGAGTGATAACCGTAAACCAATGTTGAGCGACCCCCACCATGCTCAATTGAGCTAACCTCAAACGAAGGTCATCCGGGGTGTTGTTGATATCAAAATATAATATAGCTTTTTGAATCCATCCTTGAGGATCAAATCCACTAAATTCCGGAAGTTTAACTTTCTTCACTGCCCAAGGAACAACAGAAGGTATATCCGATGAATCCGAATGGGTATTACCTTTCGGTCCTGAAAAAAAGAAACCCTCGCCGGCTAAACCAGAGCCCCCCGATTCATTCATCGTCTTCTTCTCTTGTTGTTTCATCCAAGCAAGAACCACCTTACGAAATTCCCTCGATTCTTCTCGATTCTTCTCGATCCTCTTCAAGCACTTTGAAGGCTGATTTTTTCTCCGCCATATCACTTTGAAGCTGTTTAATGTGAATCTCTTGAGCATCCAAGCAAGAAGTAGTGCGAGTTTCCATGTTGAAGTATCGACAGCGGCAGGTCAGGGTAGGTCGGATCAATGATAGGGAATGAAATCAAGAGGGTAAAAAATAACAGAAGAATGGAGAAGGATAATAGAATACTCAAATAGAAACAAGATTGTATTGCAGAATTTGATGATGATAACAACATGAAATCACAAATTACCAGGGATCACACCCTCTCTCATTGCATCATGCAAGAGCCAAAAAGGACATACTAACACACACCAAACGCATTCCCCTCTCTCTCCATATATTCTCCCTTCCTAATAACATTCTACGCCCCCCAACTATTACATATTTCCAGGTTTCCCCCTTCTAGAATAGACATACTTAATTTCTGGTTTGTTATTCATATCA
>BJCM01152790.1:0-10009 GCA_018326385.1 Flaveria bidentis | reverse complement strand
TATATGTAGTTAAATATAAGTAATTTATATATGATTTATATATATATTTTATAGTTATATATAAAACTTAACTATATCTGTATGTCAAACGTACAATTTATGGTTTAACACTTTGTTTTTACCCATTAAAATAAAAAAAATTCAAAAAACGGTCTGAACCGGTCCGGTTTCCCGGTCCGACCACCGGTTCGGGAAGAACCGGCCAGTTTGACCGCTCAAAAACGAATCGAAGCGAACCGGACCGGCCACCGGACCGATCCCCGGTCGGACCGGCCGATCCGATCCGGTAGCGAAAACAGTGCTTACGACTTAGACATAACATACATCGATTGAATGATGAGTGTTAGGCACACACAAAACCACACTAGTAACATCATTAACTTAACTAACTACAAAGGAATTGACACAATTGGATAATTCATAATAACTTGTGTTCCAATAAATTTGACAAATCTATCACACAAGAATATATGAACCAGATAATTAAATTGTTATCTTGGTAGTAATCACAAGTATTTATTCAGACATGATGTGCTGAGAAGACGAAACTTGAGTACATAGAATATCATGATAAACGTTTGATATGAAGAAACGAAGACAAACAGAAAGGTTTAGATTTTAATAATCTAACAAACCCTTTAGCCTCTATATATATGTAGCCAATTTTATACCTTATATGTTTCTATATGTAGATTTTCTCACAAGTTAGTAGGCTAGTTAGTGACAATAAAACATAATATTTGTTTCTCAAAAGTCTATTCAATTATTCATCCACCACTTTTACTTGACCTCAAACGTGTCCATTAAAATTTGTATCTAAAAAAACCCTCATCAACCCTTTTCAATACCTACCTTTTTCGTTTTTGAAGCCAATTTGACCACCAAAATCTATTACTGTGTTCCGATAACCAATAAGAACATATAAATAAAACTTGTGATTCATGTAGCCGTCAAATGAGTTAAAAAAATACCAATAAAAGTTTGATTCAACTATTACAAAAGTTGGGTTCTTCTACAATGAAGCCGATTTTATTTAGTTCTTCTATATATCGTTCGTGACGAGAAATAAAGAGGTCAATCTAGAGTATGTCAAAAGGAAGGTTTATAACCAAGGTGCACACGACATAGTTATATAACAAACCGAAAGTGTTACAAATCAAACAAACATACATATGTAGACATGCATCGTCTTCTTCACAAAGAAAACATTAACAATGCTATTTATTTGTGGTAATTATTTATTATTATGCTTCTAAACTTCCAACCCAAACAACTTCCTCCATAGAAAGCAATTTTATCGTTCTCACTGTACACTGCAAAAAAATAACCATGTATGTATGTTCATGCAAGATGTAAACAACTAGATAAGTACTTATATACAACATGTTAACCACTTTAACTACGAGATTACAATGTGTTCACAAGCATGTAAATTTGCTGAATTTTTTAAATTTACGTAGGGTGGTGGTTTCTAATTCGAAACTGGTTTCATAGTTGTTTATAGAGAGTTCTTTTTTAGGGTGATGACTTCTGGTGTGGATTTCAAAGCATTTTTGTTTATTGGTGTTCCGCTAGTTGGAGTAACGGAAGTCACCTACATGGAAGATGCTTGCAGGGGGTGGCAGGGAGGGGTAGTGAGGTGGCACTCGAAACTATTTGCCACATAAGCGACTTACGCTAGTCCAACTAGCGAAACACCCATAAACCAAAACTCTTTCAAAATCACACCAGAAACCATCATCATTTACAATATAAAACTAATAAAAAAAGTCGACTCCTCTACCTCAACCAAAGGACTCTGACTTTATTAACTTGTAGTTATTATAACATGCTGACCCGGTGACCCAGAAAACACACCACGCGTCAAGAGTCCGTTACTTCCACAAACCACTATTCAGTAATTTCTAATATAGAAACCATCCGACAAACTCTAAACCCTAGATAAATTAAAAAGATATAAATTCGTGTGAATTTAGTTACTTTAAGTGTATATGAAAGTATAAGTTTCATAATTCATGTGAATGTCATTATCCCTAACAAAAAGGGTTTAAAGAGAAGCAAATGTGTGAAGTACATACACTGAGCAATCAACGTTTGGGCTGATCCGGAAAGGGAGGTTAATACGACACACGTGGGGGAGGCCAGCGATAAGGCCCAAATTGACGCCTTGAGTGGAACCAGCAACGGTCGTTAAGCAACGAAATATAGCTTGACGATCAGCTCTTGTTCTTGCTACGCGAATGACTTCTCGTATCCCGTTGCAACATTCCTGTGGCACAACGCCGCCGCTGGTTATGTAGCGAACGCATGGCTTCAAGTTATTGATCACTTGAGAACATACAACGCTAGCTTCGGCATAGGGTGCAATCAACACCATGCAAGTCACCACTACACATAAAACCATGATCACCATCTTTGCCATTGTGAAGTAGATGTAAATTAGTTGTAGGAAACTTATGCTTATGAATCTAAGATTGTTAAGTGGTGCTAGAAAATGTTGTCAAAGGTTGCAATTTATAGAGGTGTTTGTAGTTTTGTACATGTTCATGTATGTGTATGAATTGAATGAACTATAGGAGGGCCTAGATAAGTTTGGAGTTTGTTAGTTGGAAGTTTGCAAAGTTTTGTTTAGTAATACTGTAATAAACTAGTATCAAGATCTCGTATTGACGTATTACAGTGAAGTCGTAAAATCATAATAAAAGCTAACGTTGAAACGTTGTTGTGAACATGTGTGTTGAAGGTAAGAAAAACTAAACGTGTGAATTTTTATATAAGAAATGAAACCGTCACAAACCCGTGTGTCATGTCAATGATGTTGATAATATTTGAAACTTGATATAATAAAAGAAACCATTAAAAAACTAATGTTGGAATATTGATAAAATTAGTCATGGTACAACAGGAAAAAACCTAACTAACAGTTTAAAATATTAACGTTTATATAGATAAGCGTGTAAATTTAGCCGTGACGTCGGGTCACGATCCTCTTGTCTAATAGTTAATTAACTAATCTAGTAATCTACAATCCAAATGTTACCTTTACAAGCTTAATTGTGACATGTGATTAACTACATCATCCTAATAAAGCAAGTGTTCAAAGTTTTATTCTTTAGTACTTTAGTTTTACTATTGTTTATTTGTTAATATATTTGAACATTTGAAGTTTCAGTTTTGTTCCAAAAACGATTTTTCGAAGCTGATTTGCAATATTTACAACCTTAGGTCCATTAATATAAAATGTTTGATGTGGCATCCCAATTATATAAGATTAAAGTAACATTAATGAAACAATAATTGAGTTTAATAACTATTTAATGCATTTACTCGTCTTAGTGGCTAATGTCAACTAATTTTTTGTCATATGGTGTGTATGTTGTACCCCATGTTTCAAAGTCTAATTTGATCAATGAAGTTGGAGATTAATTTCAATATTTTATTTTTAGTGAAGTTTTAATTCGATCTGACTGCATTTGCATTGGACGAATTCTTATATAATCAGGTTTAGTACCTTTTCTAATGTGATAATTTTATCTAAAAGTAAGCTAACATGCATGTCACCTACTACGACTTCTGGCATCACCGAAAGGATCGAAACCACATTCGTAGGCAGGCCATTTTTCTGGATAGGTCGAACTATTGGAAGCAAATGGAAAAGGAACACCAAGTGGGATCAAAGAAACTAGCGGACTGATCACTAAATAGATACAAATAGGTGCAAATTCTGACATCACCACGGCCCACTTTGTTTTTTCGCTCATTGCTCGCGGAGCGGCATACCGAAAAAGGATAGGATTTGAATCGATGGACTTAAGTCCTTGCGCTATTAATTCCCCCTGATCGCATAGTAGATAGCAGTCAGAGTCGATACGCTTTCTATTCTTTTTGTGTGAATATCCGAAACATCTGTAAAAGATGAATAACGTTACTTAATTCAAGTAATGTATCAACTTTTTGTCTTAAAACTATATTAAATTCACAAAGTCGATACTACACAAGACGAAAGGTAGCGATCGATCCTAAAGTATAATGTTTTTTTTTTCAAAAAAAATAAAACATGCTTAAACATAGTGTTACTAAAAACGTAACTATCTAGAATAAGGATTGTGGCTTATTTCTAATGCAATGCGTTTATATTGTGACCCGTTTCAAATGTAATGTGTTTCATTTGTATGGTTTTGGTGAATATTTTCTATGCATACAATTAGACGTGGTGATGTGAATTTCGGATAGAACCAATGAGTGATAATCATTTATTGTTTTTGTTTTTCATGGTTCCATCAAAACAACTATAATTCTTTCAATTTGTTTTATTAAAAACTATTTTTTACTGAGTTAAAAGTTTTATCCAACCACTTACTACTCAAACTCGCTACATCTAAGCCCATGTCCTTTCACTCTCTACTCAAACTCGTTACATCTTATTTCACCTAGGACCGACAATCAGAAGTACGATCTTATGAATTATGATCAAGTATAACCTTATGTAGCAATTCTTATAATTACTACAAACGATAATTTGCACCAACGTAGTTGCATCAAATAACCACTTATCAAAAGTACTTACATACTACACCTATTGCATAGAAAAAATATCACCTATAACAAATAACGTCATACTTAAACCTCTTAAATTATAATATTTTTTTAGTATTTAAATAAGTTTCTTTCGTCAAACAATTGGTTTAATTAAAATTTTACTGTAGTACTACAAGACTAATTGTGTTGGTTTCCTTATGAGTTAGTAGGCAAGTTAATGATATTCAAAAAGTGATTACAATAATAACCAACACTTATTTAACATCAAATTTTATTAGAAAAAGTTGACTCAAGGATAAATGTCAAATGTAGTGATAATAGTCTTTACCCTTTTGGCTTGTGTGTACATGGTAACATGTACATTTTTGTACCTCCTCAACATCATTAGAGTGAGTTCATTTAAGCTTGCTAATGACATCTACCAATAATACTTTGAACTTCTATATTGTTATTGGGATTTCTTCTAACCATAATAACTCATGAAAACTTACGAATACCCTCGATCTAAGGAAATAGGTAAAAACAAATCTTATGTTCGATAAATGGCCTTCAAGAGTTAAAGACAAAATACTAGTAAAAAGGATAAAACTTAATTCGATCTGGGTCTCCTCTCAAGTTCATAAAGATCGATTCTCATGATTTTGGGTTCTTTGTGCTCCATTATCATGGCTAGATGACTTCTTGATTTGTTCCTTTTAATTGGATTTGTTCCTTTTAATCGGGTTCGGTTCTTTTCTCGATAGATACAACTTTAACTAGCTCTTAATTTTACGTACGTATTGTTGGTGACGAAAAAGAAAGAGATCGACTTAGAGTACGTGAAAGGAAGGTTTAGAACCAAGATGCACGCCACGTAGTTACATAACAACAACATCAATTATTTCAAATCAAAACACATTACAAATCAAACAAACATACGCATATGTAACCATGTATACGTTTTATTAGAAACAAAAACACTAACAGTGTTATTATTTGTGGTAATTATTTATTATTATGCTTCTAGACTTCCAATTCAGACTTCTTCCTCCATATAAAGCAATCATATCTTCACTGCACCCTGAAAAAAGAAACCATTTACCACGTGTAAAATGATACAAATGTTTCATATTGTCACACCCCAATCTTGACGGCGGAATCGTCGAGGAGTGAGAGTTAAGATCGTTAACAGTCACATAACGCTATTATTAAATCCAAAAAATATTATTCATAAGTTTCAAAGGTAATATTATAAACATAAGTCTCAAATAAAGAAAACATAACAAGCTTATTCATTTATTTAACTAGGTCAATTCCTAGGTGTGAACAACTTCAAAAGTGACGATCAAGCTTGAGTAACTTCATCGTCCTAAAGCAAGTGTCCTAAAGCAAAAGTCTATAAACATGTGATTGATTAACTTCATCGTCCTAAAGCAAGTGTCCTAAAGCAAAAGTCTATAAACATGTGATTGATTAACTTCATCGTCCTAAAGCAAGTGTCCAACTTTTAATTGTTAGTATTCTAGTTTCACTATTGATTACCTATATTACTTTAACTTTTCTTTATATCTTTAAACATTTGAAGTTTCACTTTTGTGCCAAAAACGTTTTCTAGAAGGTGATTTGCAATATGTATTACCTCGGGTCCGTTAATACAAAATGCTTGTATAACCCAATCCTTAAAAGTAACATAAATGAAACAATAATTAAATTTAATAACTAGTTAATGACAATTATTCATCCTAGTGGCTAATGTCAACTCTTTTCTGTTATGTGGTTTGTATCTGTACCCCTTGTTTCAAAGTCATAACCTCTTTTGATCAATGAGGTTGGAGATATTCAAGGTTATTACAATATTTAACCAACACTTATTTAACCTCAAATGGACCCACGTAATTTTATATTTTTGAAAAAGTTGACTAAAGGATAAATGTCAAATGTAGCGATAATAGTCTTTGCCTTTGGCGTGTGTGTACATGGTAACATGTACATTTTTATACCTCCTCAACATCATTAGAGTGAGTTCATTTAAGATTGCTAATGACATCTACCAATAATACTTTGAACTTCTATATTGTTATGATGGTTTCTTCTTACCATAATAACTCATGAAACCTTACGAATACCCTCGATCTAAGGAAATAGATTAAAGCAAAGCTTATGTTCAATAGATAGCCTTCAAGAGTTAAAGATAAAATATTAGTAACAACAAATAAAATTTGTATCTGAATGGTTAAACATTATACTAATGTTGAATGATCAAGAGGTTTAATGCTGAATGGTTAAAATCTCTTTTCTAAATTGGTTAGACATTTGCATTTGAATAGTTAAATGATATATTAGCTCTTAATGGTTCAGACCTCGTATTGATTTAACACTTAATCATTTAAAGGTTGTCAAACAGCGTTTAAGTCATGCATGTATAGACTAAAAAAAGGTTATATAATATAATTATAATTTATCAAACACCAACTAATTATATAAGGCATAAATATCTAAAAAAACAGTGAACATAGTTACCTTCAATCTCATGAACCATTCTCATCAAGCATTGAATTTCTTTTTTGTATAACTGTAGAACTATTTGTTGTGCATCTAGCTTATTTGGTATAATTTCAAAAGCACCAGATTCACCCTTCTTTGGTGAAAACTTTTCAAGAATTCCAAATTATTTGAATCACCATAGTCTCCACTTAAGAAGACGTTAAATAAGATACCGGCTGTAAGCGTTAAAAATTTACAATCATAAATAATAAAAGTTGAAAGTATATACTCCACTTATCCGGTATCAGTAAGTTATCCTTCGGTTATATTGGCATTTTTGTAATTGAATCAGAAGATGTAGTTTTTATTGTTTACTTATGAATGTGTTGATTTAGCTTATGTTTCATTCCAAATAGTTCAAATGGGTCATATAGTTTCTGTTTCTCATAACTACTAATGTTGATTTCTATTTATGCAACTTTTCATGCCACATTACAATAGAAATTTGCAGAGTAATTCTGTTCAGTGATCAAACATTGTTCATTAACCCATTGACTTTTGCAATATCAAACAACCAAGGTGGAACCATAACTGATTTCAGAATAACTATGGCATACCTTGCTCATGACGCTTATAAACTGTTTGTGGATGCTATAAGTATAATAGGTCAAAAGTCAAAATACAAAGTTATGTGATATTATATTTTTTATGTATTGATAGTGGTTGAAAAATACTTATATATTGTTACTTATAAAAGCAAAATCATTTCTTTTTGTCATCATATTAGTTATTTGGATGTTTACTAATGGTTGATTTGTAATGTTAGTATCATTTTTGTTTCTGCAGATCACACAAGTCTGTGAAGCTGCTTATATCAATGAAAAATCAGTGTTTTATAATTATCTCAAGCTTTTTCTTGCATACCCATTATAAGAATCTTTGAAATATGATCATTAACCAATAAATCAGTTTGCAAGACCACTAATAAAATCAGTTTTTAGTCTGTTATAAAATAATTAAGTCATAGCTTTATTGATTTAGTTCAAATTGATCACAATCCACATCAAAAGCTTATCAAAATAGAAAATTATTGTTTTCCTATTTTGCTAATGTTCATCAAAATTTGTTTATGTACAGAGAACATAAAAAGTAACACTTTGATTTAAGTTAAATCAATCAATACCTATAAAATGACAAGTAAGTATTACACTACTAATTTTAAATTTTAGTTTCAAGAATGGAAAAAGAAAATATATTTAAATACTAAGACAATGTCAGTTGACTGTAAAATATGTGTGTGATTGAGATACCTTCAATGGTGACAAACACCAAAAAATATTGATTAAGAAACACAATTTTGGCCATGTATTTTGTTTTATATAGCAGTAGAGATTTATTTTCTAATATTTATGGCTAGATGACTTTTTGATTTGTTCATTTTAATCAGGTTCGGTTTTTTTCTCAAAAGAGACAACTTTAATTAGTTCTTTTATGTACGTATTGTTGGTGACGAAAAAGAAAGAGATCGATTTAGAGTACGTGAAAGGAAGGTTTAGAACCAAGATGCATGCGACGTAGTTACATAAGAACAACATTTTTTATTTGAAATTAAAACACATTACAAATCAAACAAACATACACATATGTAATCATGTATACGTTTTATTAGAAACGAAAACACTAACAGTGTTATTATTTGTGGTAATTATTTATTATTATGCTTCTAGACTTCCAACTCAGACTTCTTCCTCCATACAAAGCATCATACAAATCAATCATATCTTCACTGCACCCTGAAAAAAAAAACATTTACCACATGTGTAAATGAATACAAATGTTTGATATGGTTACATGCATGCATGCAAGATTTAATAAGTATATATGTGCTTATATACAACATGTTAACCACTTTAAAGACAGAGATTTAATTAAATAGGTTTACATTTGGGCGAATTTGATTTTTATAAATTTCGAAAGAGTTTAGAGTTAATGTGATTGTTTTCTAGCATGAAATTGGTTTTATAGTGATTTATAGAGAGTCCGCTTCCTTAAAGAGCACACTATAATATATCAATTACATTAGTTATAACGTGATGACCCATAAAGCATGCCACATTTAGTGTCAGCTAGTCATTCAAGCGGAGTAAGTGTCAAAATAGCTAGAGTCCGCTGGTTGAGGTAGCGGACATTCTATCTACCATCGTAAACCTATTTCCAAACTAGAAACCACCATACAAACTCTAAACCGTTCATAAATCTCAAAATTTATGCAAAATCAGTATTAGTTAGTGCATGTTTATGATAGTATAAGTTTCATGTGCATGCAATTATCAAAAATTTTAATTTTATGGAAGATTTAGAGTTTGCATGGTGGTTTATGGTTTGAAAATATTTTTATAATTGTTTTTGGAGAGTCCGATACCTTACGAGCGGACTTTGACTTTTTTTATTATACTTGTTGTAGTGTGGTCATTTAGTAACATGCCACGTCTAGAGTCTACCATTATCTGAATTTTTACTATATTTTGGCTCCTTTATTTTAAAATAAACTCTAAACCCCCCATAAATTAAAAATATTATAAAAAGAATTTTTAAATAGAAGCATTTATATGAACATACAGGGAGCAATCAACGTTTGGGTTGATCTCGAAACTGACATCAAGACCACACTGATGTGTATCGATCGGTTATGTTTAGAAATTAGAGAGGAAGAATGAAGAAATTAGGCAGAGAGTTTGAGACAATTTTCTGAATAATTCATCAAAAGCAAGGTTTTCCTTTTAAGGGAAAACTACAAGAACAATTCAAAGACTCCCTAACAAATAGGAAAATCAACGTTACTGGAAATATGGCATCCCCATGTTTCCCTTTATTTCAGCAACTAAGAAAACAGAAAAGACTTGATCAAACTAGCAAAACTAACGTTGCAGCTACTCCACCAATTGACGTTGGGCTGTTGCTTAAACATCTTCCTGCATGGGCTTGTCTTTATTTAGATAACTGGGCT
>BJCM01152789.1:0-11737 GCA_018326385.1 Flaveria bidentis | reverse complement strand
AGAATAAAAGTAAGAACATAAAGTCATGAGAACAATTGGATGTTAAGATGATTGAAACAATATAGAAATACATAATATAAGAACAATATAAAATTACCTTAGTATTAAAGACTTCTTGAAATTACTTCCAAAAGAAAATTCTTAAAATAGATTAAAACCAATGGATAAAAAATATATATGTGAGTGAGATTTTTAGAGAATGAACAAATGAAAAGTAAGGTCTAAAGTTTGCTTTTATAGTTGAGGTTAGGAGGAAGTTATAAATGATGTTAATGGTGAGCTACAAGTCTTTCAAAAGGAGGTTATGATTAAAATTTAAAATAAATATAAAATTAAATAATTTAATTAAATAAAATATTAATTACAATATAAACTCTAAATTTAATTGAACAACGTCTTTTTTTATTAAATCTTTATAGACTTTATAAATCTCATAAGAACTTGTAATTTGATTATTTATTTTAGTTGATTATTTAATAACCTTTTAACATTTATAAAAGTTAAATTCATTAAGTGACACATTTATTATTTTTGGAACATAAAAATAAATAAAATGACTAAATAATGAATTTGATTTACAAGATTGACTCAAACGGGTTTGGGTTTATACTTTAAAAATGGACGGATATTACAAAATATGTAAAATTATTTCGGAATAAAAGACGCGTATAGGGTTTCTTCTCATTTGCATAGGATGAGTGAATTAGGAAACTTTTAATTGCTTGTTTCAATAAGCAAGAATCCAACTTGTTTCGATTCACAATTTTAGTGTAATACTACCTGTAAAAACTCATCATATTACATGTTTGGTACGGATAGAGACTACTTGTTTTTGGGTGGGAAAATTGTCATACAATCTATTTTGGAGTTTTACTTTGAAACCATCACAAATGCCATTTGTAATGAGTTTTTTCAATGTAGGGTTGATTAAAAATATAATTTAACAAAATGGGTGTTTTAAAAAATATTCATCAAAATGGGTTTTTAGTAGAAAGTTAAATCTTCTTATTTATAATATGATTGGATAAAAGTATTTCTGTTTTTAGTACTTTTATTTAATTAAAGTTAAAAGGATAATGTTTCAATAAAATAAAAACCAATTTAGCACCCGTTATGATTTTGAAAAATATATTATACTTCTTTTTATGAAGATTTTTTTAAAACCTATTCAATAACGTTTTCTCATACAAAAATATTAATACTCTTTCATTAATAGTTTTTAACGTCTCATTATAGAATACATGTTCTTATATACAAAAGATCATTTTTATAAATTAAATGGTTTGTGTAACTTTTATAAAACAATGATATATATTATATAATTGTTTTAAACATAAATTTATATATAGTAATAATCATTTATATAAGTATATGCATAAAAATAAAATAAAAATCATAATACAATGCTAGTTTCTTCTTCCGAGTCAGTTTGATCTCGACATATGAAGCTCGGGCTCAAAACCATTTATTAATTAGCCGTAAAATGAGTTTGAGCTTGTTTAAGCTTAGTTTATGTAACGCCCGGAAGTTTTCCATGAAGCCGATGAAAGAAGAAAAGAAATAAAGTCCAAAGTCGAGGGACCAAACTCGCTAACAGGAGAAACTTGGATGAGTGGAAGTATAAATAGGGAGGGTAGCCCACACCCTCCCCATTCTTGCCATTTTCAGCCAAAGAGAGGGAGAAAAGAAGGAGAAAAGAAGAGAAAAGTTTGGTTCGGGTTGATTCGAGTGTGGAAATCGACGTGTAGCTGGTCAGATCGAAGCTCTACTCGACGAGATCGTTTATGTGAGTTCTAGGACCCCTCTTTTACACGTTTTTGAATGATTTTAGGGCTGGAACACATCTGAAAACCCTTTTTCGAGATTTTGGGTGTAAACCCGTTTATGTATGTATGTGTATGTGTATGATTAGTTTGGGGCTTGATTTCGGGCTTGTGTGTGCTTGAATAGTGTTGTGGTATGCATTCCTAAGATTTAGGATGGTTGATTTGGGATTAGAATGGGTTTAGATGAGCTTGGAGGTCGAAAATGGCAGATTAGGTTCGGGATGAACTGCATTCTTCATCAGCTAGGGCTATGCGACTGAAGGTCCATGCGACCGAATGGCATGCGACTGGGGGGCCATACATACGAAATAGGTGCGACTGAGGTTCATTCGTGCGACTGAGGTTCATTCGTGCGACTGAGAGCCATACGCCTGAGGCGTATGCGACTGAAGGAAATGCGGATGAGATTCATGCGACTGAAGGAAATGCGAAGGAGAGTCATGCGACTGAAGGAAATGCGGATGAAGGTCATGCGACTGGAGTCCATACGCCTGTGAGTCGTGCGATTGAGGTTCATTCGCACGAAAGGTGTGAGACTGAGGGCCATTCGCATGAAGGTCATGCGACTGAGGTCCATACGCCCGGATGTCATGTGATTGAGGTTCATTCGCATGGAAAGCATAAGATTGGAGGCTATGCGACTGAGGGCCCATTCGCCTGAGTGTTCTCACACGCATGGAAGACCATACGACCGAATAGGGTCCATACACCCGAATGACCATAGTATTGTCCGACTTTCGAAAAGTGTAGACTTAGGCTCAGACCTTCGGGGTTGTAGATGATGTGATGGGCATGGATGATGCAAGACGATGTATGATGGTGAGCTGATGATGATGATGTGTGATGTCGTATGATTATATGATGTGATGCGCGTGATTCGTGTGATGATGATGTTGTGTTATTGTGCATGTTTTATGTTATGCATGATGTATGTTATGGGTGTGCGATATTGCCTTGTGTGATTGATGTTTTATGTTTTTATGTTCCTTATTATTATGTATGATTGTCTTCCCGTGGTTTGCGTTGAACGTTAATGAATGTAATGAAAGTATTATGTAACGTAAAGTGGAAGATAATGAAAAGAGGAACGTAATGAATGAATGCAAACATGAACGAATGAATGAGAGTAAGGATGGCTTGCAAGAGGAAGAACAGAGGTTCACAACTCATTGAGAGTTGTTAGCTCAACTGTGTGTGTATTAATAGTGTGCGATCTTGTCTAACTCATAAGGGGACATAGACATAGTGAGAGTTTAGATTTGGTAACTACTCCGATACGTGCGATGTGGTATTTACTGTGTGCTATGTGGCGTGTGATTTTGGCTACCTCATGTGGATTATGTAGCGTGCGATTTTGGCTAACCATGAGATGGCGTGCGATTCTGGCTACACCCCAAGAGTTCTCACACACATAGGGGGAGTTGGTCTTGGTGACCACTCCGTTGGTGCGATTTGTGCGATATGTACGATGGACATCATAAGGGATTATAGACACAGTGGGGGTTCAGTTTTGGTAACTGCTCCGATACATGCGATGTGGTATTTACTGTGTGCTTTGTAGCATGCGATCTTGGCTACCTTATGCGTGCGATCCGTGCGATATGTATGAAATGGATGAACGAAAGAAATGATGTTATAAATGAAGGAAACAGATGAAAGATGTAACGAACGCAAAGAAGATAATATTATATTATCTCTGTGTATGTATGTTTTGTGATCGCGTACGAAATTAACGAACGGTTTTATCGAAAGAAAAGTATGTTTTATTTTATAAAACTAGAACTCACTCAGCAATGCTGACTTTGATGTGTTTCCAGTTGGCAAGTAATGATTGCTGAGGATGGCACGAGGTGGCTACTCAGCTCTTTTGGGATGGCATCCATTTATTCAATGCTTTTGTGATATAATGCAACAATGTATTTTGTAACTGATTAACAATGTATTATTTAGCAAAAGTTTTTATAACGAAATGTGATGTTATTTTTTAATGTTTCCGCTGTGATGCTTTATGAAAGACAAATGTAATTGTATGTTTTATATGTGATGAGGAACCAGTTGTAAGCATCCCGGGAACGGGTCCTTACAGTTTAATTAGAGTTTTTAGCGAGTCGGTTTTGAGTGGCTTACGAGACGGTGTGACTTGTTTATCCTTTAATTGTTGTTGAGAGTCTATTTGCAATATACGCGCACTCGGTAATTGATGATTACATTTATAGTTCCTAAAATAAGAAAAAATAAAACATTAGTTTTTTTGTTTCATCGTGATATTTATATAAAATATTTTTAAAGAATGCATTTTGTGTTAATAATAGTTTTTTTATTATATCTTTTAAGCTACTTAGTTTTTTTTTTCAAAAAATACATATTTTTAAAAGAATAAAAAACAAATGTGCCTGCTTTGTGAGAAATTAAAACAAATTTATAGTGAAAAAGACTTTTATATAAGAAAAAACAAATTAAAATTAAGTCTAAGTGAATTAAAAAAACAAAAATAAGTTTTAGAAAAACTTTTTTTAATTACGACATATGAACCAAATGGTTTTACAATTTTATTAACCTTTGTACTTGACCCTTTTTAAATAATATTATTTTGGAGTGAAATAAATTTCACCAGTAGTATTATAGTGAGAAAAAGAAATATTTCCTTAAACATTTATTTTAGTAAATGAATTTTTATATACACTATTTAAGGAAAAAACTTCTTTTGTAATTATAGCAATATTTGATTTTATTCAAATGAACTATTACTAAGAATTATATTTTTAAATGGGAAATCAAATAAATAAAGACTTAAGATAAGGAAAAAAACTTCCTTTATAATTGTAACAATATTTAATTTTATTCAAATGAACTATTACTAAGAATAAGGATAAATATATTTTTAGACGTGAAATCAAATCAATGAAGACCTAAAAAAATGACATATGTTACTAAATATATTTATTTATTAAGGGATAACTTTGTAAAACAGTAATCATGTTTCAATATTGTTTTAATTAGATCACTCATAAAAATTTTTGTTTCAATCAGTTCACTCGTAAATTTTTATGTCTCGATCAGATCACTAAAGTTTTAGGATTGTTATAATTAAGTCATTTATAAGTTTTCGAAAATAATTAAAAAATGAAATGTTTAAAAAATTTGACAATATTTATAAAAAACTGAATTATTTTGAAAAATTATGAATTATTTAAATTTAAAAAAACATGTGTAAGGTAATTATAACACTTTTAAAACTTTAGTTACGTGATTGTAACAAATTAAATATTAGAATAATGTTAAAATCTATTTATTATTTTATAAAGTTTTTTTATTAACAAGTATAGATAGAGATACAAAATAAATGAATGTCTATCTAAAATTAATATCTTATTTATCGGGGCCCTCCATCCAAATAAAAATAAAAATTAATTATGATTGGTCTGAAGGGGCGGCTGACTGGTTTTGTACTTTAGTTGAATACTTTTAGTGTCATATCTTGTCGAACGAGGAACCAAATCTGATTGGAGTTGCGATGTTTTGGACGGATGTTTTTGTTGTTTTAATTTTGTTATCATTCATTTGTTGCTTGTTTCATAACACCCTTTTTCTAAACTACACTGATGGGAGTCCCCGAGGGTCGGCGGGTTTGATGATCATTCACGGCTCAATTTCATCAGGGACTCAAAATATAAAAAAAATATATTATATATGTATGTATATATAAAAACAATTATAAATTATTAACAAACTAAATAACAAACCCAATAGCAATTTAATTATCTTGATTAATTAAAACTTAAGATTAGTTAACATTTTAAATAGTTTAGTGCATCCGATCTAAACTCAAATAAAAAACGCTATGAGAGTCTTACGATTCGGTAAATAAGTGAATTAGATTATTTTGCTATAATATTATAATATTTTTATTTATTAGTAAAACAATTATTGTCATATTATAGATTTTAAATAAACCTGGAAAAATTGGCGGGTCGGGTCAGGTTGGGTATCGGGTCGGATAGCGTATCGGGTCATGACGGGTTTGGGTTAGAATGGGTTCGGGTCAAAACGGGTTTGTGTCAAAACGGGTCAGGGTGGGTTCGGGTCAAGATGGGTCAAATAAAAAATCGCCTAATTAATAATCAATCTCACGTAAATCAATCAAGTCCAAACAAAAGAAATTGAGTAACAAATGTACAAAATCGATTCACTGAAGTACACAATCGATTGAAGAAGGAGATCATATTCAAATGTTCAATTAGGGTTTCGTTGAAGAATTCTTTAGAAATCAAATTCGATTCCCTGAAGTACAAGAGGAAATCGATTCATGATTCTTCGTTGATTATGTTCACTGGTATGGAAAAAAAGAACACTAAATAAGTAAATATCATCACCTCTTGACAACAATGATAGTTCTGAACTTTAGAAATCGATTCAATGATTCTTCAGATTTCGATTCAATGATTCTTCATTGATTCAGAAATCGATTCAGTGTTCTGAACTTCAGAAATCGATATTGATTTATATACGAGGCTTCGATTATATACTGAAAATCAAGTTTGAACTTCGGAAATCGATTATGATCTGCAGATCTGCTAAACTTCAGAAATCGATTCAAGTTGTACGCCCTTAAAAGTCGGTCAACCCATGCCTTTCTTTTTACCCATTGTAACCCGTTAAATATGTTCATACGACCCATCATGACCCGCTTTTGAATTTTTTAGTTTACCCAATTAGACCCATCAGTTTACATATGCAACCCATAATAACCCATAGCAATAAAACAAAAAGCCCAACAAGCCCATCATATGAGCCACAGGTTATGTTTGTTAGCCTAATTTTTTAACATACTGGTTATTTACATTATATTATAGGGTCTATTTTTTTTATTCGTCCAGTGCCAAAAATTGTTCGAAGACTCTTGCTACCAACCCTGACCATAGTAATTGACACATACGTTTCCACTGACAGTAAAATACGTGGGAATTTTATTCTTATGTTACAATGTTCACCTATAACTTATAACGGTGACATGAGATGGTAATTTTTGCTACAATCTAAAATATGGAGAAAATAATATGTTTTTAGATTATATGTTTAACAATTTAATTAAAAACAAACTGGATTTGAAAAATAATATGTTATTAGGTTATAAGAACCTCTAACGACATTAATTATCTGATCATATGGCACGCATACATGTACATGTCTCGTTTGTGTGATAGTTGACGTGGTTAATTAAAACTTCAGAATAGTGTGTGTTCTAACAAACTGCGAGTAATACAGACACCGAAGTATTTACTTGGGAGTTATATTCGCCAAAATGATACTTGGGGTGACAATGGTCAATTCTCAATAGTTGGAGCATTTAAATCCATTAAGCCTGCAAAATATGATTGATGTTATATTTTTTATTTTAATTATATAATATGTCTATGTCATGTGACAAATATTGTTATTGGTAACAAAATCAAAAATTAAGATTAATATTGATCGAAATGTTAATTGGGATTAACTAGTTTTAAGTACCCCATTGTGGTGGGGGCGTAAAATCGTGTTAAAGATCACCAATATTACATGACCACCAGCGAACACTACCACCAAATAATCTCATATTAAAAAATAAATAAAAAATGGAAAAATAAATCTGGACAGAAATATCGGTAAAAACGTTGAACCATGCACATAAAACGTAAAACATTAAAAACAATACTAAATCAATGTAGGGCCCACAGTTTATGATGAGGTTGTTAAAAGAGAAAAAATAGGTATAACAATATTAAACTAACGCACACTTTACGATGTGTTAACTATTAAAATGTAGACCAAAATTTAAAACGAAGATTTTGTAAAAAGTTTTTATTATAGGAGACCAAACTTGTAAATGAAAATTATAGTGGTTAAAGTGTAAAAGAAGTAAAAGTATGAGGTTTAGAAATAAAAAATTAAAAGAGTTAAATGGTTGTGATATATGCATAATAATGTACACATACAAGTTACTAATTAGAATATATATAATATTTGTCAATAATCAATAGTGTGAATTATTAAAATCTATTTTTCCTAATTATATTAACAAATGTCAAAAGTTCATAAATAAAAGAATATATATAAAATGAAGTTTTATATCATTTTATAGAAAAAACTATCAAATAAAAATTGTTATAGAAATCTATTTACTTTAAGTGTAGCATATTTCCCTATTATATTACTAAAAGAACATGGTATCGTGTCCGGGAAAACCCAACTTTGGGTGAGAACATCACCCCTGGGTCAATGGATAAAAAATAGTCCCGACCCGATGATATCTCACAAGGCTTCACCGTTTTTTTCTTTTTTTTTTCTAGGTCAAATAGGAAAACAGGAAAAAGCTGAAACAATTAAAAAAAAGAAAAATAATAAATATGATATGAAACTCAGAGAACACGAACAAGTCTCCCCTCTCTTATTGGTATGATTATTCTTTAAGGAAATATTGATCCTTAAAAGTTTTTAACATATAAAATGTCGGTAATTGGAGAGGGGATAGCAATAGATTCGTTACCCATACCACAAGGCATATCAAATTAAATGGATGAAACTTCAAAAGATTTTTAAAAAATGCACGAGTCTCTTTTTGTTTCTATTACAAATATCGTTTCTCATTAATATATTATAGTTTAAATTCTATTTTTGTGATAAAGTTTTTTACTTTAAAAAATAACAATAAAAAAATTAAAACAAGATGATCGATAAGCTTCCAAAACACAATTCTAAAAAAATTTAGACTCAGGGGAAACAAAAAATCATTTTTTCCTTCTTATGTTTATTTATTTACTACTTTTCATAACCAAAAAGAACTACGAAATGTTCTTTTAATATAAAATGGAAGCACAAACGATAAACAGAGTGTATTTAAGATACGTTCAGAAAGTGTATCTCTTCAGAAAAATGATAACTTATTCAAGAATTAATTGCAACATTATACAGGTATTTTTAGATTTATCAGATATTGCAAATCTCTAAAATTGACAAGTGGAAAATGTTTAAATATTACACGTATTACGTTTTAGAAGAAAACTAGTATTTAACCCCATGCGTTGCGGTGGGAGTGTAAAACCGTATCAAACTCGTAAAACAAAAGAAATAAAACTGAAAGAAAAGTAGACGTAAAAATTTTAACCCATGTGTGTGTTACGATATGTTAATGTGTATAAATTAGAACAAAGTGTATTACACGTGAAACAAAAAAAGATGTAAAAACGTTAAACCACATACATATGTGCCTGTATGTTAACTCGATAATTTTAGACCGAGACGTAAAACAAAAAATTGTAAAAGATGAAAGTATATGAGATTAAAATTGAAAATAGAAAAGTATTAGGGTTAAATGTAAAAGACAAAATTATAGGGTTAAAAATAAAAAAGTAAAGAAAAAAAACAAAGTGAGATACAATTTATAAAACATAAGTTACAATTATTAATGCATAAGCAAGTTGGTAATTAGTATTATATAAATAAGTAAATATTACAAAAATAGAGGAAAATGTTTTATCGAAATCAAACCTATATCGAAAGAATTTAGGTTTGACAGCTGGGTCAAACAGTCTGACATTAGTTTAACTCATCAAGACATTAATTATATTTTTTAACGGTCAATAAATATTTAAGCCCAGTAATCCGGGTAAATTTATTGACGAAAGGTCACTCACGCCCGCAAAAGTAAATAACGCTAGTAATCCGGCTCGCTCACAATTTTAGAGGAAACCCACTATCAAAGATCCACATCCGTAAATCCTCTGACTCACTTAAAACATATCGCACAAAATGAAATTTAAATTCATTATATTCATTTAGAAAATTCATAGGGTCTCTCATAGGCCAACTAACATCATTCTAAGTTCAATTTTTTTTTCTACTTTTAGTTTCCGGTCCGTTAACTCTTGAATCAGCTCCTTGTTAACTTTTGAGGTTTTAACATTCTATTACATTCATATATGACAAAATTTACTTTAACTAATAACTAGCAATTTACACCCAATGTATTGTGATATGATTTTATATAAAAAATTGAAAATATAAGCTAGGTTTAACATTCTATTAAATTCAAATATATTATTGTAACCATAACCACTTATACGTACATAACAACACAATAATCATATTATGCATTTATACATGATGCTTGACAGGTTTAGTGGAAGAAAGAATAAGAGCGAGTAAACAGTTAACAGTTCTCTTACGTAGTTACGTATCACAATTAGACCCAAACAATACAATTCTTTATATTATATACTTGGCTTTTTACCATCCCTTTACAAATAAGCAATTTCTTATATCACCACTAAACTTACAAAATTATATATGTCCTCATATTATTCTAGTTTCATATGAAAACTATATGTTATGCGTCTAGAACTTTTGTTTAGAGAAATATGTAATTTTTTTTTCCATTAAACCTGTCAAGCATCACATATAAATGTATTATATGATTATTATATTTCTTTGTACATATAACTGGTTATGTTTTAAATAGCATGACATAACGCGATCATTATTTTTTACCATGTGTTAGTATTGTGCATCAATGCAATTCATCATTCATAAAATAAATTATTTTTTGGTTTAAATCGATATTGAAATGGAGTGAACTTTTATAATTGTGATAAAATAAATCTCAAAAACAGTATGTAAAAAAAGGAATATTTATGTGTACGTCTCAAAATCTTGATAATTGGCGCAATGCTTGAAGCAAATTATTAACTACCTTTTCAATTTTAAACCTATTTTAAACATAGTGGAAATTTAAATATGTAAATTATTTTTTATTATTATTAGTCGCATCTCGAAAAACACTAAACACAATGAATCTTTTTTTTAAGTCCACTAACAAAGCACATATACACCGTCTCTTTGCAATGCTTGGTCACCATCACCACCCATCTCCAACCTCTTGCAATGTCCGGTCAACACCACACCCATCTCCAACCGGCGTAACCATCGCCGCCCACCACCACTGCAACCAACGTAGAGCCACCGCAGATCCACTGAACAACCCATTCTCTCTTTCTCTCTCCCCGCAACACCACCATCATCACTACAAGAACCATCGCAGCAGACCACTCACCACCACAAATATAGTCGATCGAGAGAGAGGAATTAAGATTCCAAGTGACGCCTGAGAATGAATGTTGGTCGCTGAAAACAGATCGGAGTTAAACGAAGAAAGCAATACAGAAGGTGAGGGCCGCTGCCATAGCTCCGGCAATGGCGGGTTTTGAGATCCCCCAACATATAATCTCAATCGTTGCAATACGGACTTGTACCTCCAACTTTATCACTTGTACTTTCGTGATTGTGCTTTTGAGATTTGTACAATATGCATCCCTGTTGGTACGGTGGCACTGTAGCCACCGACGAAAGCTAATAATACATAATATAATATAGTATATAACTCAGAATGAAAATGATACTATAATATGCTTATTATTAAATTATTAAATAAGGTTTCAGCTTCCCATCACATGGTTATTTTAGACTATAAATCAGAGCCTTTATTATGTATTTGTGTGTGTGAAAGAAAGAGAGATAGCTGATAAACCATTGATTTCATGGGTTCAAAGCCAGAAAACAAGCCACATGCAGTATGCATACCAATTCCAGTACAAGGTCACATTAACCCAATGCTAAAACTTGCCAAAATCCTACACTCCAAAGGCTTCCTCATCACCTTCGTCAACACCGAGTTTAACCACCAGCGGCTGGTGCGAGCTCAGGGATCGGAGGCCGTTCGCGGCCTCCCTTCCTTCCGGTTCGAGACCATCCCTGACGGTCTCCCACCGCCTGAAAACCTCGACGCGACTCAAGAAGTCGTGTCTCTAGCGCGGGCCGTTGATGAAAACCTTTTGGACCCGTTTAAAACTCTAGTCACCAAAGTTAGTGGTTCTTATGCA